>JBBPBS010000629.1:5427759-5475011 GCA_037974835.1 Cicer judaicum | reverse complement strand
AACAATCTCAAAATTTAATTTATTATTATTCAATTTTTATTATCATTTATTTATTTATGTATTTTGAAATTTATAATATATATACATATATTTATTTAATAATTTTAAATATAATAATTTTTAATTATAAGTATAATAATTATTTATTATCATAATAACAATAATAAAAATATAACATTTATTTATAATTTATTAATGTATTTTTTTAATTTATTATTAGTATTTTTCTTTTTTAAATAATTAAATTAATAATTTAATTTAATTATAATAATTTTTAATTATACCTATAATAATAATTTATTATAATAATAATAAAAATTAAATTATAAATTTTATTTACAAATTTATTAATATATTTTATTTTTAAATAATTAAATTAAATATAATAAACACTTTTTCAAAAATAAAAAAAAAACCAAATTCGTGTAGGAGGTCGCTTCCCCAGGAGAGGCTTCCTTTTCAAGAGGTTGCTTTCCCAAGAGAGAAACTTCCTATTGAGTTTAAAAATTGTGGCATTTTAAGAAATTTTTTTCGAATTATGAAATTTATAAAATTATAGTTCAAAAAAAAAAAAAAAATTCCATCCAAAACTCTAATTTAGTTTATAATGATTATTTATCCTATTTTTAGTATTATATATGTGAAGACAGTGAAAGAAATATATGGTACCTTTCCAACTGAACTTCTGCGTTTGTCTCTACTAATATTTAAACCAAATATTTTCACAAAGTAAACCACTTTAACTTTCACCACACTACTAATAATTATGACAGAAGTCAGGCTCTTATTTGAAATAATTATGATTATGATGGCTATTCTTAATGCAAGTAAAAGAAATGAAAGAAGCTGGAAGAAAATCTTCAAAGATGCAGGGTTCACAAATTACAAAAGATTTCCTTTAGATCACTTATTGAGCTTTATGTTTACTTTAACCATGTTGCACTCTTAATAAAAAACTTTATATGTCAACGTTGTATACAGGGTGGTAGTGATATGGTTAGTTACTTAGTTTAGTTTTTTTTTTTCTTTCTTCTTTTAGTTTAGTCTTGTACAAACTTTATTTAAATAAAGTTTAAGTCAGCACATATATTATAATATTCTATAAATTTCATTTTGACCAAGTCTCTGATTTTCATTTTTTTTTTCTTCTTCTTTTGGATATTTACAAAAGTCTTGTTGTCAATTACCAATGAGAACAACATTACTTGCTCGAGAAACAACTTTATATGAATTATGAAATATTGTGAAAATGATATGTGTAAATTATTATTATTATTCAACTATAGATTAGAAGAAAATTATATTTTTGTAATAAATTACGAGAAGTATAAAATTTCTTTACCTTTCATTTCACAGTTTTCTTGTCTGTATTTTGGTTCCATATTTATCCATGGTTTGTGCATTAGTCTTGTAGCTCAATTTGATGAGATAAGATAAGATAATTAAACCCATAAACTTTCTTGTTTATTTCTCCCATATTATGTTTGTGTTGTTCATTGTTTGACTGTTGTTAGTAAAGGGATGGAATGAACACACAGAAATGGTTTAGTCGATCACATGTATGAACATATTTTTTGAGATGCCTTTAATGGTTCATGATTGGAACACTCTGAAAATTCGTCATGAAGTAACTAGTTATGTGAAAGAAAATAGAATTCATATTAAAATAAGTAAAACTAAAATAGAATTCTCGTAATCTATACCAAAAATAATTTTTGTAATAAAGAACAAAGTCAAAAGACAATTGAAAAAAAAAATAAAAAGTAAAACTTGAAACTGCCGTTAAAGATCTAATATCAAAAGTTTACAAGAAACTCATTCAAAATGTTTGAAAGTTAAAAATACATAAATGAAGAAAACAAAAGATTACCCAAACTTTCTAAGGTACAAAAAGAAAATTACTTATTAAAAATGGAAGTGGAAAAATTTAAATATGATTTATCAAACTTTGTAAAATCCACTTAAACATTTCAAAATATTATGGAATACCAATTTGGAAAAAATGAGAAAGTTGGCCTTGGTTTCGAAAGCTTTCAAAAACACAAAATGTTTGAAAATATCTTTGTACTAGAAAGAAGGGAAGGAAAGTCAAGATGCATTGACGGTAAAATCCTAAGACATCTTGAATCAATTTTTTTTTTCTCAAAAGGAAATTAAAAGGTTCAAACTATAATAGCTCTAAAGTTTCTCAACCAAAGAAAGTAAAATGTTCTTTTTGTAAGAAACCCAATCATAATGAATCTTTTTGTTTACTAAAAAGAAAATTTCCCCCAAGGGAACAAACTAATCCTCAAGAATCCAAATCACCATGGGTACCTAAAAAGAAAACATATAACAATGTAGGAATCCTATTAAGTGTAAAGAAAAATTCATGGTTCTTGGACAATGGATGTTCAAGCTATACGACAGGAGATAAAAATTGCTTCATCTCTTTTATTAAAAGGGATGGAGGATCAATTATCTTTGGAAACAATGACAAGTCCAAATAAAAGGCAAATGTATTAAATATAATTATAATTCTGCAACTATAGAAGATGTTCAATACGTAGATGGTTTAAAACACAACCTATTTAGCATAAGTCAATTTAATGACAATGAATTTGAAGTTACTTTTAAACCAAATATATGTGAAGTAAAACAATTATCTTCAAGTAAAATATTATTCACTAGTTCAAGAAAGAAGAACCTCTATGTTTTATACTTAGATGAATTTCTTGTTGAATCATGCTTCATGTATTTTGAAATAGACAAGTGGATTTGGCACAAACATGCTAGTCATATCAGTATATTTCCAAATTATCTAAACTTTATTTAGAAAGATGCCTACCTAAAATAAACTTCGACAAAGAAAAAAATATGTGGGGCATGCATAAAAGGCAAAAAAATATGTTAAAGGCAATTTGTATTCAACAAAATTTTTATCAACTCATAGACCTTTAGAATTACTTCACATAAATCTTTTTGGTCCAATCAAGACAACTAGTCTAGGTAGCAAATAACATGAACTTGTCATTGTGAATGATGTTTTCAGATTTACTTGGGTGTTATTTCTAAAACATAAGGATCAACTTTTTGAAGCAGCATTTCAAAAATTTTGCAAAAAAATTCAAAATAAAAAAAGATATTATGTTATCTCAAGTAAGAAGTGATAACTAGAATATGACCTGCAACGAGAGTTTAAATTTTAATTTTTTATAAGGTGATATATATATATATATATATATATATATATATATAATGAATTAATCTTGTGAATTTTTATAGTTATAAGAAAAATAAATGCAATAAAAGATATTATTGAGTGTGTAATTAAATGAGTATTTTTATACTTTAAAAATAAAAATAAAAACTGTATAAAATTTGTCCCTTAAAAAATGGACATAAAATATTAACCAATTTAAAAGATAAATTATATAATTGATAATCGTAAACTCTATTTTTATTAAAGTAAATAAGTTATGTAGGATTTTTTAAAATTTTAACAATTTTTCCTACACATTAAAATATTTTTGAAATAATGCTTACGATACATTGATGATTTGAATTGAAAAAGCATATGAAATAAAGGAATTGAAAATGCCAAAGATCATATAAAACAACATTTTGTGATTTAAGAATTTATGTATCCAAAATAATAGTTATTAGTTAAAGAAAAGAAAATGATTTGTATCAAAAAACTAAAAAAAAATGATTATGATGAACACATACATAAAAAAAAGGGAAATAGAAGAAGAGTAAAATTTAGTGAAGAAAGAAGATGACATGAAATTATACTATCTCTAAAAATATATTTTAGTATATAATCATAAATAATAATATTAATATTTCAGAGGACATACATATTTTTCTATCAAAATATATATATCTAATTAAAGCTCAAAGATGTAAACTACAAAAATATAAAAATTATCACACTTTATGTTTATCTAAAAGAAAAAAGTTTGAAAGTATGTAAATGATCATATATGTCATTGTTTTCCTATTTCGAGATATAAAATACCTGACACTAATTATAGTAATGTATTTATTTGTTGAGAAACCAAAATGCAAACTAAAAATGTAAGAATTCTCACACTTTTTGTTTATCTAAAAGAAAAAGAAAAAAAGTTTGAAAGCATGTAAATGATCGTATATGCTATTGTCTTCCTATTTTGATATATAAAATAACTATATGCTCTTGAGAAACTTTTAAAATGATCCAATATATTAATCGATAGTTAAAACCATAGGAATAGAAGAATTGTTATCAATAATGATGGAGGAATAACCATTATCAATAGTGATGGAAGAGCAATGCGCGTTGAATATAACTGGTATTTATTGTATTGTAATTTGTAACTTACGTCATATGAATAGTTTTACAAAATATTATATGAAAAAATGTAATAAAATTTATGTTAAAAATAAATTGCAAATAATAAAAAAGAGGAAGAGTGGTTGTTAGATGTGCCACATCAGATTGTTTTTTAATAAAAAATGACCTAATATATTAATTGAGAGTTAAAACAGAAGAAAAGAATCGTTATCAATAATGATGGAGGAGCAATGAATGTCGAATAACTGATATTTATTATATTGTAATTTGTAACTTATGACGTATGAGTAGTTCTACAAAATATTATATGAAAAAAATGTAATAAAATTTATGCTAAAAAAATTGCAAGTATGATAATAAGAAAGAAGAAAAGTGCTTGTTAGATGTGCCACATCAGATTTTTTTTATGTGGCAATATTTGAATGAGGTGGCACAATTGATGTAGAAGTTTATTTTAATATGTATAGAAATAGAAAAGTGCTTGTTAGATGTGCCACATCAGATTTTTTTTATGTGGCAATATTTGAATGAGGTGGCACAATTGATGTAGAAGTTTATTTTAATATGTATAATAGATGGGGGAGAATTTGTAAATTTCTCCTTTCAAGCATACTTCGATGAAAATGAAATATCACATGACTTATCTTATACAAGAACTCCTTGGCAAAATGGAGATGTTGAGAGAAAACAATAGAACTTTACAAGAAATGGCAAGAACCATGCTAGATGAATCAAAGGTTGACAAATACTTTTGGGTTGTAGCTATAAATACATATTTCTATATTTTAAATTGTGTTTTAATCAGCAAATGTTTAAACAAAATACCAAATGAACTCTGGAAAGATAGAAAACCAAACATATCATATTTTCACATTTTTGGTTGTTTCTGCTATATTCTAAACAATAAGGATAACTTGGGAAAGTTTGACCCAAAATCAGCAAAAACTATATTTTTAGGATATTCGAATATATCAAAAGGATATAAAGTTTACAACTTACAATCCCAAACTGTTGAAATTAGTATGCACATTATCTTTGATGAATTTGGTGAACTAACATCGCAAAGGTAGGATGATGACAAGGAACTCGAATGATGTCATTTAATATCTCCTGAATATACACAAAATAATAATCTAGCTAAACGTGATCAGAATATTCTACATCAAAATGTTCCAATCCTACTAGCTCTAAGAAGTTGGAAAATAGTCATTGATCACCCTTATAATCAAATAATTGAAAATACATATGACGGTGTGAGAATCAGATCATCATTCAGAAATAATACAGCCATGATCTCACAAGTTGAGCTAAAATCAATAAATTAAGCCATCATTGATGAGTTTTGAATTGAAGCTATGAAAGAGGAATTTTCTCAATTTGACAAAAACAAAGTCTGGAACTTACCACTAACTCAAGACAAAACTATAATTGGAACGAAATGAATTTTTAAAAACAAATTGGATGAGAATGGAAAGGTAATCATAAACAAGGCAAAATTTATTGCATAAGTGTCGTACCCTAATTTTGTCCAATCAATAAAAAGTTTCATAAAAAAGAATTATAATAGATATAATTTTACAAGATTTATCATCATTTGAGTTTTTATAAAAAAATTTCTAAAAATGTTAAAAAAAAAACGAAAAAAGAAAAAAGAGGTCCATTAATCCATTAATATTGGCTTATCATCAACAACTATTTATTTTTGTTCATAATTAAAAAAATCATAAAATAAAAAATAGTGTTTTTATCATATTTTTGTAGTAAAAAAACATATATGAGATTTGAAATTTGGCCGTATAGCAATTAGCCAACTACAAGTTTAAAGCCTTAAACTTAAACCATCGGTATGCTTTAAATTTAACAAAATATACACAACAACTTAAATATGCACAACAACAAATGAAAAAGACAAACAATATTGGACCACAATTCAATGTTAATAACGGATAACGGAGGCATCAATTTGAAAATTGCTTTGTTGTCATATCAAACTTTGCAATTTGACATCTTCTTCATCTAAGGATAGACTTAACTTAATTTTTCTGGATAAAAAAAAAAGGAACCTAAACAAAGAATAGAAAAATAAAAGAATAGAATGAAGATATTTTGAGAGAAAATAAAGAAGCATAATATAGAAGAAGAAAAAAATAGAGAGCTAGGGAGAGTTTGAGTCACACATATCACCACCCATATGAAACCATCACCACAACCTCCTCCAGAGACAGCACCACCGCAAAACTTCAAACCAACCACTACGACTTCACCTTCAACGAGCAACTCCAATACGCACCGCTACTACGCCATCGTCAGGCTCGTGGCCGCACTGTAGTCAACACCATCACTCTCATACTCTCACTTTTCATCTTTATTTCATACTCTCACTGCCTACCATTTTCCTATTCTCGTTACTTCCATTGTTTTTAGATTAGGATTTTTTTTAGTTATAATAAAATGAAGATTGGGCTCCAAGCCCAACTGTTATTTTTAATTATCTAGTTTAGACTTTTTTTTTCCTTCTTTAATAGGCTTAACCCTTTAATTTATAAAATGTTAACCCTTTAATTTATAAAATGTTAAGTTTAATCAAATTCTAACAAATATCAAATCTTATATAAAAATATATATTTTATTAAAGATTAACTAGATGTGACATCTTTTTATTCTTTGAGTTATTATGACACAAATTGTACAACTTGATAGTTATAAAACTAAATTTTATAAATAAATTAATCAAAAATTTACTTTTAAATTTGATTAACTTAGTTAGATGTGACATTTTTTTTAATGTTTGAGTTATTAAGAACAAGTTGTACAACGTGATAGTCCTAAAATTCGTTTTCATAAAAACAAATTAATTTTTACAAATATTTTTAAACAATTTAACTAGGTGTAATATTTTCTTTTGAGAGACAATTGTACGACTTGATAGTCTTAAAAATTATTTTTTAAAATATTATTTAAATCAAACAAACTCAATTTCTTGTGCACAAATAACTTACTTAACCTAACTTCTTATCAACATAGAAGCAATCAAAACATCCACATTTTCTACCAAGAACAAAGTAACTTTGATTTCTCCATCGCACCTGGAGATATGTAGGAGCAAGATCATACTCTTGTCAAATATAATAATCATAATAATAAAATTTTTTCCTTCCTCTCTCTATTTTAAGTACTCTTTTATTTCAATATCATATTTATAAAAAATTATATTCATATTTAACTAATATGGAAAACTAAATATTCTAAAGTTAACATAAATTTTTGCAAAAATAACTATAGGTAACTATTTCTTAATGGATCTTGTAGGGTGCAAAAACCATTTTTTCTATTTTAGGCTTTTTCAATATTTTTTCTATTTTCAATATTTTTCTAACTCTCGAAATTTTAGACTGCGACAACAATGATACAATCAGAAAAAAAGAATTGACTATGATCAAACTTTTATCCTTGTGGCAAGTTTAGAAGATGTTAGAATCCTTCTTGCATATATTGCTCATAAATGCATAAAACTTTTTTAAATGAGTTCTTAAATAAAGAAGTTTTTGTTAAACAACCTCCAAGTCTTGTAAATGAACTAAAACCCAATCATATTTACAAACTAGCAAAAGCATAAGTACATTCTTAATTTAAAATCAATTTTTAAGAGAAGAAATTGACACTACTTTTTTTCGAAAAAAGAGATAAATCAGATTTACTTATTGTACAAGTCTACGTGGATGACATCATTTTTTGATCACTTAAAAACTCATGTTTAAGGAATTTTCTAATCTTATGCAAACTAAGTTTGAGATGACTACGATGAGTGAACTTAGAGTTTTTCTTGAATTACAAATGAAACAAAAAAGGAAGGCATCTTTATTTGTCAAGAAAAATACACAAAAAAGTTTCTTAGAAAATTCAAAATGAATGAAGTAATAATCATGACTACACCTATGAATCCTTCATTCAACAATAGAAGATCATAATTTTCTGTCTTGAACATAGGACAATGTGATCATATTTAAAGAAATAAATTCAATGAAAAAAGATCATCTTCCTACACTGATTCAAGAAAACGAATCTTACTTAGATTTATCAAAAAGATTAAGAAGAAAAATCTTCAAGATTCTCACAAGATCACTTAAGTCAAAAAAGGATAGTCACTTTGATAGTAATAGATTACTTTACATGACATTACTTGGATTACTTTAGCAAAAACTGAGAATATTGTGCCCAACAAATTTGGATGGTATTAGGTGGTTGCACCATATAAGCATCTGATCCAATAGTTAAGTACAAATGTGGATGCGGTTTTGAAGTCACATAATCAATCCCAAGGTCTAACACAATCTTTCTCAAATTCAGTTATAATTTTGTTTTCTATTTATTGTTTAGCCATGACAAAATTGGAAGTGCACGTATAGGCAGATGCAACACTTATCGAAGCCATAGGTCTCAAAGATTGAATGTGTGAAGGATGGTCTCAACTAAAAAATACATTTTTAAACAATAAGTATTGTTTTGTAGACATTTACTTCCACGTCAATTATTTTAGTTCAATTATAATTAACATATATGACAACTTATTAACATATTTGTGTGATCAGTAAAAAAATCTCTGTCAATTGTTGGTGATCTTGACCCTGAAGTTGTAAGCTCTATTACACATGCAAGAAACGTCTCCTATGATCATATCATTGTTGAGACACAAAAAGAAGTTGTCATAACTGCTCAACTTTCAATTTCAAACCCAAACATATTAGGAAAGTACGAAGGAGGGAAGAAACTTTTGATAAATCTAACTACATGTTGAGTTATAGATAGCGTGTCATGTTTTGTTGTGCTTAATTATATGGAATAACTTTGAAGCTTTTAAGAATTTGCATTGTATTGTGTGAAAGAACATGTTTATGTGGTTTTAGTTTAAAGGGGTGACATTTTAAGTTTATGAAATGTCAATGTTTGTTTTCTACGTATTATTTCATCTATTTAATTTCACTGAGTCAATTAATTTAAAAAATAAAATAAATATGTTGACAGTATAATGTCTTCCAACAAATAGTTCAAAAAAATTTGAGAATCAATGAAGATATCATATACTAGTGAATTTCTATTTTAATAATAGTCATTTCTTGGTGTTTATTTATACAACAAATAGATAACAAGTGTTATAATATGTAACTCAATAAGTATTACAATTAGTCTTCACAATAAAAAAATAATCTTTAAGAGATGTATTTCACATGTTGCTAAAAATATAATATAATTAGTTTTTATTCAACCAATTGACAACATTTTTTATAAAACTATTTATTGATATCAATTAACCAATCCATTCAATATGGTTCAAATTTCGGTAGATGTTCAAATAAACAAATTCAGTACACACAAAATAGCAAACTAACTTTAGTAATTATTTTGTAGACACTTAAAAAAAGACTTTGTAAAATATATGAAATTTTTTGGTTCACTAATATTTTAATGAGGACCCTGCCAATCATATTTTGGTCCACATCATTAATGATTGATGATGCCCCAAAGAGGAGCACAACGCTAGGTCAAGGATGAGAGAATTCTAAAGTATGAATGATTTTGAAGGGGAAGATCTGCTAATTTTCAAATGTCCTTGCGTTACAAACAACAATGAAATATTGTAACTAAGGTTGAATATGATTAGATATAAAATTCTTTATTTGAGAAATTTGTTGAGTATATGGATGCAAAAATTTTATTTTATTTAAGATGACATATGAATGTAGTTGTTAATTCTATTTCATTTTAAAGATGATTTTGTTTTAATGTTTCCAACAATTAAATTATATTTTGACCTTTTTTTATAGTTCATTTTTACAAGAGGCAATGTAACATAATTTTTTTCCTTACATCACAAACTATTTACATAACCATAACTAATTGTGAAAAACACGAGTATTTTATTAGTTAAGTAGGAAATTAATTGAACTTGGGTATCATAGAAGTTCCAAGAAAATGCAAAGTGAACACAAGAGAATAAAATTTGGTCGAGATGGAAATCATATAGTAAAGCTTATCTTTTTTTTTTTTTTTTTTATCAATTAGAAGCCTTTGACTATGTTCACAACCACCTTTTAACCACAATAAACACCAACACCATTACAATTTGTTATAACTTCAACCGTTTCACTCCCAATAACAAAAACAACAACAATGGCATAAGTGGTTAACACCACACTTATTATCCCTCATGTAACTTTCCCATTAATTTGCATGCCTTAGAAAAATATTGCAACTACCCAACCAACGAATGTGAACCTCACTACTATACCTTTCAATCCTTCAACTAGTTTCCAACCATCAACAACAAACTTACCTTCATATGGTTAGAGAAGAAGCGTATAAAGTGTAAGAAATACAAAGTATTAATAGAGGGACATTTTTTTATATAATTGTAGTAAAATATGTGACAATTTTTTCTCTTGTAAAAAATTGTTCAACAACAAAATCTTGGACAATATATGAACAACATCAATGTTTTCCAATCATCGCCACCACAACAACAACAATCAAGTAAAGCACCAACACTAGTGGCACAAGTAAATGTTCCAAGTAAAGCAAGATTACAAATATGTTTGAGTGACGACGTAGTGCCACATTACTCCCAAGTGTTTCATTGTTTATTTGGTACCGCATATGAGAAGTGATGCATTGAAAAGAATAAATGACAGATTTAAAGTTGCACTGCAAACTCATAAATATTCCATGAAATTGATGTTGTGCGCATAAGTGAATTAGAAATTGAGTTGAGTAGTAATATGTTGATATGCGAAAATGATGTATGCCTTAATATTGAATTATTAATTTTACAACTGCTAAGTGTATTTTCTTATGTCTATGCGATCATGATGTTGTGATTTCATGACTTTAATTAATGATGTTTAGGTGCACACTTGTTACCATATATATTATTTAATGTATTCAAATATTGAAGTTAATATGTGACTATTGGAGTATCAATATAATTCACCAAAATTAGGGTTTGAATTATGATCCTTTTTAAATTTTAATTGTTGCATTTAAGTTAGTTTTCACTCAAAAACAAACTTGGTAATCAAAATTAAATAATTAACCTTTTTAGATAGCCAAAATGTTTTGTATAAATTATGTTAAGTAAAAAAATAATGTAAATAAGAACAAAAATAAGTGATATGTGATATGTTAATGCAAATAATAAGAGTAAAAAGGCAAGATCATCTTAATTTTCACATTCTTTGAGATTTTCATTAATGTGCTTAACATCAAAATATTCTATTATTATATATGCATTTGATTTTCTAAAGATTTTCACATTTTTTTGAAACTTTAAATTGTGTCTTTTAAATTCTCATTAATTTTCGAAGCTTCGTGTGGGAAATTGCTATTATTATATATGCATTAGTTTTCTCAAGATAGTCCATTTTGTCAATGTTGCTTTAACATGACAACTAGATTGTTCTTAAAATTCTCTCATCAATCTCTTTGGTTGATATTTCTTTTGAAGAATCTTTCAAGTCATGTATGCTTCATAAAGTTGATTCTTATCGTCGTAAAGTGATTATTTTGAGAACATATCATGATGCTAATATGATATTGATATTTGTGCATCTTTGTATGTATGCATATTATGTCATTAATATGAGTTTAATAACTTATCCCTTCGTTGTTTCGCACTGCGATGACACAATTATGCTATATGCTATAGGTGAATTAGAGTTGAGGTTAATGTAGAAGTCTTTTACTAGAAAGTCTCGGCCCCTCTAATAAACAATACTATAGTTGGGACAATTATTTATTTGTAAAGTTATTTCAAACAACATTTAGAAGTTTAAAATATCATGTTGAAGTTGATTTTATTTTGAATGTATTTTAATTTGTTTATAGAGGAAAAATGAAATTGTTTGTGTTTATGATGTAAATGTCATATCCTAAACCTTTAAAAATTAAGTTTTTGAAAACACATTTTCAATATATGCAAATTTAACTAACTTTTGAATAAAGATCATATATATTAATTTAGGAGTTCAAGATTTTACACTTTAGTTTCTCAAATGGGTTGCTTGAAAGATTTCGTTTTTATTAGGTTGTTGTATATAGCTTCTTTTTTTGGGTTAAAGAATTCTGCAAATTTTAAATTAACATTTTTAACATTTTTTTTTTCAAAGAAGACATGGGTGAAGAGAACTTTTGTCCAAAACTTCATGATTTTTTTTTTCTTTTTGCATTTATTTAAGTCACATCATGTCTCAAGATCTTATTTGGAACAATTATACCTGAAATATATGATCATAAATGGTGTAATACGGCTTTAAAAAAAATGAAATTTTATCAAATTTTGAACCAAAATTCTGTTTGAGGGACCAAAACTGAAGAGAAACAAAATGAAGGGACTACTTTCGCGATTCAGGTAAAATAGGGGAACGAAAACTGCAATTAAACCTATAAAATTCTTACAATTAAATTGACATATCATATACATGAATATGAAGATTATGAAGGTGTTTAATTATTTTTAAAAAAATTCACATTTTATTTTATACTAATGACGTGGAAAATATAGATAGAGGACGTATAAGAATTTTTATAAAAAAATATAGAAAAAAAAGTCACATGCATATTCCAAAAAGTAAAAGACGTAAAAGAATTAAAGTGTTAAAAAAAGGTACCCAATAGTGTTTTTGCCTAAATTATATTAAGTGAATATTATTTTTATATAATTATTTATTTATTTAATGGGATATATAAATAATTACTATTAATTAAACTGTAAAAAAATTGATTAATCAAATAAATTAATTTATATATATTATTGATTGAAAAGTTTTCCACATGCATTTAACAATATGCTGCCACATCATTTAACTATTTTATGTAAATAATATATATGAATTAAACTGTCAATCAAATTGTTTTTTGAAATACTCTAAATTTATTTTTTTATTTTACATTTCCCAATAGTATCCATATAATCTAAGAATGAATATATTGAAAGAAAAAAAAGGATTGTATGCTGTGAGTGTAAATCAATTTTATATTAATAATTAAATAAGTTTTTAGTTATTATAAAATTTCAAAATTTTGTTTTAGTCTTTATAAAAAATTCTCTAACTTTTTAAATTTTCTTTATTCACTTTTAGTTATTATTTAAAAAAAATTGTAAAAAATTGATATTTTTATTTTTTATAAAATGAAAATAAAGACTAAAATAAATTAAAAAAATATAAGACTAAACTCAAATAACAAATGATAATTTTATAAAGAATAAAAACATATCCGATCTTAATTATAAATTATTTACTTATTCTGACTTGGTATGATTCTTGAACGTGGTAGTGGGGTTAGAAAGAGCGAACCTTTCGGTCATATGACCCACGAGACATATTCACGGGCACTTGCTTCCCTTGTTGTTTAGCAAAAAGCCACAAAATCAGAACCTCTCTTTTATCAAATTTGTCACTTAGTTATGTTGTGCTTGACGTTTCTATCAGCAATATGCAAATGAAATACTTCACTACAACTTTATCAATTTGGATTAGACATTCAGACTCTATCACTCGTTCGTCTCGGTCGTCTTTTGTAAAAGTATAATGTAAATCGACAAATAAAATTGATTTGAGTGTAACTTTAATAATAATGGATCTAAGTATTAACTTTAGTGGCTAAAAAAATAGAGTGACAAAAAAAAAATTGATTGAATAAAGTTATTCATACCATCTAATCTTGATAAGAATTTTTTTTAAAGAGGACTTTTTTTTTTGGGTTCTTAGGACCATTTACATTTTAATTGCATGTTTTAGACACATTTTTGCCTAATCATAAGATAAGTGGTGGGATTAAAATTGGATATGTCTATCCGGAAAATTACAGCGGACCAAATGATAAAAAAATTGCAGTGATATTTGATATGTTCGAAGGCATATTGGAGTCTAAAATAGAGACACAAGAAATTGAATGAGTGTACATGAGTGCTGGTCGACCCAACTCAACTTACATACACCCTGAATATATGAAATTGCATGACTATGTATGTGAGCAAAATGGATCCAATTTTGACTCATAAGAGAAATTACTAAAAACAACTTTTTATTTAAAACAATTTTTACATTTTATATTATTTTTATTTTAAATTAAACCTAACAATTACATTTTTTTCAAAAGTTATTAATATTTAAAAATAGTGATTTTGTAACAAAAAACAGACCCATAACTGTAACAAACAGACCCATAACTGTGACCGTGTAAAATCTAGGTCGGACAAAGAAACAGAAAAACATGACATGGGACAATGTTGATTCAATATATGTCTCATTCAAAGTCTTGTAAAGAAAAGAAAATGAAATAGCACAAACACTTCAATGTCTTTTAGACATATGCATGTATGTAAGTGTAGGACCATTTCATCACTATAAAAAAATTATCAATTATTATGACAGCGTCATGTCAGATACATTAGAAAAATGAAAAAAATTAAATCAAATAAAATGGTGAGCATGGAAATTTCAATAAAAATTCATTGTTTCCATATCTATTGAAACATTGAGAGTACATCTCACAAGTGATTTGGCAGATTAAAATATAGCTGCATCACACAACAACTCACTGAAGAAACAAATTCCTAAACTTAGGAAAAAAAAAGTGAAATTCTTCACAATTTAATTAGAAAAGTTAATGAAGAAAAAAAATGGAACTTAATTGACTAGCATAACTTTTTTTTTGTTAGCTCAAACTTTTCTCTCTAAATCTAACAGTCTTAAGTCCTATGACGAGATCTAAATTCAGTTGTTTTGAGAACTTAGAGGGCCAATATATTGTGCAGCAGTTGTAGAGGATCCAAAATTTAGTTTCGTCTTCGAGTATTAAGAGGCCATGTAATTGACCTTCATAACTTTGGTGTTAGTAGAAACTTTTTCTCTCTAAATTTAACAATTTCTGCGACAGTTACACTATGCAACAGCTGTAGAGGATCCAAAACGTCGATTTCTTCGGAATTGAGAGGTGAATGTGTCAAGAAGCTAAGGGAAGTACCTGAGAAGTGCTTGAATGATACTGCTGTGGATGAAATTGATGATTAACCTCTCTTTCTAATTTCTTGTCAACAACAATTGTTAATAGAGAATCATCATCTTGCAATTTTCTTCTAAGCTTCTCTTCAGCTTCTTGTAAGAACTTAAATTTAGGAGGAGGTGATGATTTGATTTTATTGAACTCAGCATCAGTTGCTGATTCAAAAAGAGGGTTGAAACCATGTTGATTATAAGGACTAATACTATTAATAGGAGTAAAAGGAGGTGTGAAAAAATTTGGTGATTCAATAGGTGTCAAATAAGGTGTTTCAACATCTAATAAATCACCTAAACTTCTACCATTTGAATCTTTTTCACATTTAGATTTGTTTCCATCTTCAGATTCTAAATCTTCCTTGGATTCTTCAACTATTGTGAACAAAAATCTTGGAGGGACTAAAGGGTCATTTTGTTGCCTCATCATCATGTAATCTGCCTCCTCCATGCCATCTTGATCACCAAAGGATTTGAAAAGAAAATCTTTGGTGTTTTGTGAATGAGATTGTTGTTGTTGTAATTCAGGGTCATGCACAAAATTTTCACATATTGTCATTGAAGAACAAAGATTTGGTGGAGTGAAAGATGTTGATGATGTTTTCCAACAAAACATGTGGAAAATTTCTTTCATAGGGTTAACATTGTCATTTTCAATCTCTCTATTGATTATTCTCTTCTTCCACCATAATAAGTAGTAAACTTCAACTACTAATGCCAATAAAAGACAACCAAAAACAATGCTTAGACCAAGACCTACACTACTCAAAGATTTCATTTTTTTTTCTCTCAAATCACACTAAAAAAAATTAACACAACTTTCTTAACCTCCTATGATGTTCATTGGCCAAAATAATTAAAAACTAATCTAAATATATTAAATTGACCAATGAAATACAAAAAAATATATTAAAAAGAAAATCATATTTTTTTGCATCATATTATAAAGAAAATCATTACCTAATTTCATCAAAGAGAATAACATTCATGAGTAGATGAGGAAAAAAACTTGGTAATTTACTTTAGTTTAAACCCTTTATGCTTAGATTTTGAAACTCAAGCATGCAAATTTGGATATTCTTTTTGAATAAATTCAATGTAATATTGTAAATACATTCCAACCCCACCAATAATACTTTGACATAATAAAAAACCTTGTTGGCAAATTGTAAAGCCTCTTACAACACAAATCTTCAAAAAGGACCAATAAAAAAAGCTCCTTCTTTTTCTCTCTTGAAAGCAACACATGCAAATCCTAAGCATGAACCTTTAGCTTTAAACTTTAACTCCACTTAAGATTCACATTCATTATGGATTAGTCCCATCATTACCCTCAACGATTTAAAACACTTGTGAAAAGAGAAAGAAATATCTAGTATACCAAAAACCACTTTGTGGTGGTGCTCAAAAACAAGGAGCTAGAGAATTGAATTCAAGTGAGAGAGTGTTAGCAATGTGCCAATGTACCTGTCTGGCTGGCTTATGGTTGGAGGGTCTCTTCCTTCGAGAGAGGCTCACATGGGATTCAGAAAAAAAATAGGAAAATGACATGTCAATATGTCATTATATATTATTATTACTCCCTCCATTTCAAAACTAAGAAAATATTTCATTAGTTAGTTACAAATAAACACATTAATATATATATATATATATTATTTAATTTTTTTATCCTTTTTATTTTTGTGAGTGGACCAAAATCTAAAATCTTACTATCACACAAGAGTTTCTCTCAAAATAACTTCACTTTAACAAACAATTTTTTTTTTTCAAAATGAATGTCCATTTTTCAATTTTAAAGGTAACTCTAACTAATTTTTCTTCTAATTGTATCATTCAATGATATATACACTAGGTACAAAACATCATTATATTTTTTATTTATAATAATGGAAAACAATTAATAAATAATAAAAATAATTTGGTAAATTAATAGTATTATTTCATTCGAAATATTTGCATAAAAAAGAGAAAAATATACAAATATGATATTTTTGACTTATTAATTGGATGACTGAGAAAGTAGGTAGTAATAATCATCATTTATCTGTTGAGATATATAGTTAATAAGTGCTCAATTGCATATGTTAATAAATAAAAAATAAATACAACATTGAGTTCAAAACAACAATTTAAAAAAAATTAAATATACAAATTTTAGAACACTAGTTTTATATTTAGTTTCTTTAACATGTGTCTTAATTAAGGTATTTATTATAATAATAATAATAATAATAATAATAATAATAATAATAATAATACCAACAACAACAACTCTTTCATATAAAAATCAAAATTATTAGAATGAACCTCATTTTTTGAATTTTGAAACTGCAACTTTACTATATAAATTTTTTTCCATTTCACTGATTAAAAAAAATTCTCCCATAACTCTGTTGACACTTGGCGGTGTGTTACATGGTGACAATTTTGGAGGGACAATAATTCCATATCTGAAAGTTTCCTATAACGCTTCTGGTTTCTTCAAATTTTAATCATGACTTTTGTCAATTAATGTTTTTTTTTTCTTCCATGATTTTTGTTTTGACTAATGAAATTATTTGGAAGTGAAGTAACGTTGCTATTGCTTCCTTTGATTTAGTAGCGATCATGATACATACGATTTTATCCCAAAACAACAATTCGAATGGTCATCAAGTAATAATTAATTAATTATTAGTTAAACTAGCTATTATATAATAAAATTATACGTATTATAGTTTTTTTGGGTACAGTATACATATTAATTATCAACTATTATATAATAATAATTTGAGGTTTGTATAATAAAATATCATCAGTTGTATCATGTTTCCAACAATCATGTACAGTATGATGTTACCGAAAAAATATCAACAGTTGTATTTGTATTAGAGTCTTAATTTGTTTTTCCGTAAATATCAAATACGGAAAAAATATCAAATATTAGAGTCTTATTTGCATTATACACTAATGTAAATACTTAATTACTCAAATAAGATTCAAGTTTCAATTCACTGTATTGTATCCCACTAGACTCAACCCCATTAAATGTCTTACACTATTTTATTTTATTACATTAGATATGTCTTATATGTAATGTGTGTATATGATAACACCTGGTTTTTCCTAAAAAAATAAATGCTAATTTATAGTTTAAATTTAAGATAAGAACATCGGCCACAAAAACCTAGGTGTCGGTCTGAGCTAGATAGTAGTTTAATTGATCAAAAAAAATTACAAAATAGCATTTTAATTGATGAAACAAATTACATCGGAATAGTCCCTAGCAATTCTACGACTCACTTGATTTAAAAAATTATCTTAAAATAAATAATTATTTAATTTCTTAATTTATTTTTTTAATTATACTTTTTATTTAGTAATATTAAAAATATTTTTAGTACAATATTTTCTATTATCTATTTATAATATTAATAATATATAAAAATTTAATAAAAATAATTTGATAAAAATAATATTCTATATATATATATATATATTAATATATATAAAATGATAAGATGAATCACTAATTATAGAATAAAAGAATTAATATCTTTTTTTTGATATCAATAGATTCATGTTACTCCTTCTCTTTAGTGTCCACAATCAATAATCATTTTAAACATTATATATACTAAAAAGTCTATAAATAAAAGATATAATATTATTTTCATATGTCACAATAAATGTAGACTGATGTTACTAGTTAAAATACTCCAACTTGTTTTCAGATTGCATTTCTCCATTAATCAAATTCGTGATACAATAGGGAGTCCCATAGAGAATATGAAGGCTAGTGTGTAATATGGATACGTTAGCAAGAATATGAGCCACTTCGTTAGCTTCCCTACGAAAAAAAGCTACATTGTATACACAAAGACACTTATTCAAAACATGTCCAAGTTTAGAGATTATTGTCCGATGATATAATACAAGTGTCACTAGAATTTTATCTTTCTAAGTCGATTAAAATGTATATTTTAAGTCAGTTTTGTGTTCGAGTTTACAACAAACGATTTAATAAACATGTTAGTTTTTAAGTAGTTTTATGAACCGACTTACCAGAGCTTCATCTTTTTAAGTCGGTTCAACTTAACTGACTTAAATATCATAAATTCAGTTCAATAAATCATCTTTTTAAATCAGTTCTTTTGATCAATAGACTTAATAGATAGAGTTAAAATATTTTATTTTTAATAATTTTCTCATTTTTTTATGCTCCTGCTCCATACATACATAAATAGAATATTTCGTATTAAAGTTTAAATCAAAATTTTGTACTTTAAACCACAATTTTATATAATCATATAATAGCCAAAATATACAATAACAAAAGTTCATACAAAATATAGAGTACAAAGAAGATGTCTCTCATTTATGACTACTCTTGACAAGACGAAAAATAATTTAAATGTCAATTAACAAAATTACAAAGTCAAATTTAGCAATATTCAATAGGTACATATTCAAGCACCGTCATTTTCTTCAATTAATTCCAAAATAAAATTCACACAACATTCTTGAACTTCTTTAATTTGATCCGGATAAAATGATATCAAATTATCAAATATTTGGAAAAAAGAAACCCAATCAATATCGATTGAATCCTAGTTTTTATCATACGAATATTAAAAAAACACAATCAATAACAGTTTATAATTTTTTTATCATATGAACATACAAAAACAATCAATAACAAGATGTAAAAAATTTACGTTCTTGCATCCACGAATCAACAATACCAACTGTTACAATGTTCAACATATGTAACATGACATAATAGTCACAATCATAATTTGAAGTTTGTTTTTGACTCTAAAATTGAAATCACAAAAAGAATGTTAAATGCATAAAATTGTTGTAATATTATAAATGAAGTTATTTATTTGTAAACAACTTATTATAGGAAAACTCATGTTATCTTTGGTTTAACTCTCAAATCTAGCAACTTATAATAACCTTCAAAAGCTCTATAAAATAAAAATAATTATTAAAATTATGTTATAAGACATATTACAATACTTATGAACAATATAAATAAATTAAATACTTACAAATCAACAATGTGACATATTTTTTTATCTAGCTTCCTTCCCAATGAACATATAAAGATTATATTAAGCTCCTTAGGATTAATAATAAGCAATTGCAAATGACAACTACAATACACAATTAAATATATGTTATATTCAATTTTCTCTATTATAAACAATAACTATAATAGAAAATACTTACTTTATGAGATAAGGTGCTAGGTAACAAGTTCTTTTTTCTTCATACAACTTCTTTTGAATGTGGACTTGAGTATTAGTTGAATCATTTTCACTTTGGATGAAACATGAATCAATAAATCCATACACTTCACTCTTTCCTAAGTCAATACAACAGCGACGTAGATACCTAAGATACGAAACTTAATTTTCATTATAAATGAAATTAATAATTTGGCAAAATTTACAAATTTACAAATTTACAAATAAAACATACTTACATTAGCCAAACTTGTAAAATGGTGATGCATATCTCTTCTTTACCCATACACAACTCTATAACATCTTTCAATGGAAGGAAAAAAAAAACTAGTTCCACCATGTTCCAACTTAAATTCTAAAGGCTTTGACATTTTCATTGTCATTACCATCAATTGTTCAACAGAATTTAGTTGAAAGTTGTCTTTTTGGTGGAACATCGTCTTTCTTTGATACTTCAACAGCCTAAACCATTAAAATATTATATTTGCCAACATAATAAAAAGGACTCAAGTATTTAAGTACATAAAAAAATTATGTGAACGAATACCTTATTAGAAATAAGTCGCAAGAGTCTTTTTGGCCATTGAATAAAATTGTTGGGGGCTTGACCAACTATTGGCACCTAATTAGTGGGCATAGGTACTTAAGCATTTGCATCTAGCACCTTCGTAACTACAACCCTCACCATATCATTATTTAGAAGTTGATTGTGTATGGTGGGTTCTAACTTGTACATATAAGCAAATGCCACAATATGAGTATGCCTATCAATATATAATTCACAATGTTATAAGATATCATCATCTTCATCTAGTATAGGTGGCACACCAGAACAACTACCTTTTGTGCTTGCATGTAAAGTGGTATTAGGAGAGCCAATTGGGAAATTATTGTTTTGTCGAGAGAAAACCATAAATAATATATCTTGCATCACTTGCTCTCTAATCACCTTAGTAAGCTCTACTTTTATGATCTCTATTTGGTCGCTACTCATAATAAGTGGAGTAGAGGATGAACAAGAATGTGATCCAAAGGATTGACGTATACCCACATCTCTACCAACTTCTCAAACACGACCAGGGTGTTCAGGTCGCCCAATAGCTTCTGTCAAGATATCTTGACATCCTTTTAGATGGAAGTTTCCTTGAGATGTTTGTTCCACAAGAGAATCCTAAAACATACCATTTAATATATATATATATATATATATATATTAGACTTGCTATGCATAAATATGTATTTAAGAAATTAGAATTACATATTTACTTACAATTTTTTCAATAATAAGACATATTTCTTCTGATGTGTACTCTCTTGATGGTGTTTGTCAAGTTCTCTTCCACATCTCATGGCGTGATGGTGGAGCTTTTGAATCTTCAGCTGACTTTTTCCTTTCTTTTAATTTACCTTGAATCGTCTTCTTCTCTAACAATGCATATCCCTCACGAGACAATTTGTGGGGGTACTTATTAAAATATTGAATCATTTGTGCCTTCTTTCTTTTCTCCTAATGTAAATAACAAACCAATCATTGATAATACTAAAATATTAGAAAACACAGTCATATCATATATACAACTAACCTAAAAGGAAGGATCCTCTCTGGTCTTAATGAACGTCTACCATATTTCATCATCAATAAAAGGATATACATCAACAGGAGATTTATGACTCAGGTCTCCATTATTTAAGTATCTTCTTATTAATGTAGCTTTAAATGCCCTATAACACTACCCATATATTGAAAATATTTCTTTTTAATAAATTCATTATTAGGAACATTTCATTTTTCCTACATTACACAACAAATATAATAGTTAGTGTACAACAATACTATAATTAAGTACAATAATAACAAAGATAATTAAACTTACATCGATTGTTACCCAAAATTTTTTCTTTACGTCTTCATGTACTTCATCCTATTCATTGGTTAAAATATTGACTTTGTCTCAAGCAAGGGAAGCCACATGACCAATGAAAACTTTCTTGTTATCACTTATAGGTAGTCAAGTTGATTGATCAAAATCAATTGATAACTAATCACCATCCTTATACTTATGTAACAACTTTGTCATCTGTGTACCGCGTATACTCTTTTTTGATAGAGTTAGTATCTTATACATTTTGTGAAGAAGATAAGGGATCACCCATGTGTCTCTATTTTAAAAATATATAATTATGGTCAGTAACAATTCAAAATTCAAAATAATGAATAAATAACATGACGCTATATGTAAACTATCATATAAGGATGACACTATTGCAAGCAAAAAATTATAAACAAAGTTATATAAAACTATGATATTGTACCGTTTTATTTCCTAAAATTGTCATGTTTGAATATTCTCCCATATCCCTTCTTGATGATCATCACGAGTGGCATACACATCGTCCTCTATATTTTTCACAATGAAACCAGGTATTTGATGTGAGAAAGAAGGAGTCTCATATATATATGGTAGTGAACTTAGACTTTTATTAGGTCCATACATGTTTTTACCTTGCAGAACCGTCGACCACCTTTTGTTAGAAAGGTCACTAACATACAACACTTGACTTGCTTGAGATACCATGATAAATGGCTCATCCTTATAAGCTACTTTTTCAAGGTCTACCAATGTAAAATCAAATTCATCAATTTTAACACTATTATTTATGTCAATCCATTTACATTTAAAAACAAGAACTTTAAACTTAATAAAATCGTCATCTCAAATTTCTTCAATGATCCCAAAGTAAGATATTGATGTCACAACAGTATTTTTATCTTTTGAACTTGAAAAGTGCATCGACTCAACAACAACCATAACTCCACTATTTTGCACTGTAATTTTGTCATCTTGAACGTTTGTATAGAAGGTAAAATTATTTATATCGTACCCAATCCATGTTATGACATCAAAATTAGGCGCATCTGCTAGCCATTTTAATGTAACAAAACATGTATTATCGGTTAAAATGGTTTCTTTAAATCACTTTAAGAAAGTGTTGTTATGCTCATTCAACAACTATTTTTCATTCATTCGAGGATTTTTTTCCTTGAAAATATTTTTGTGAGCAAAAAGATAAGGTTGAACCTCCTCAGTATTACTCAGTATATACAAATGTGATTGAAGTAATTCCTCATGTTTCATGCTCTTAAGTTTTAAACCTCGTATACCCTTACCTATGCAACTATCCTCACGACGAGACTTAGGAACTCCTATAGTGTCTAGTTTTGATATATAATCTGAACAAAACTCAATAGCTTCTTCTACAATGTACATTTGAACAATAAATGCTTCAGGACGATTTGGATTCTTCACATACCCTTTTAAGATTTTCATGCATCGGTCAATTGGATACATCCACCTTACATAAACAGGACCACATAATCTAATTTCCCTCACTATATGAAAAATTAAGTGAACCATAATATCAAAAAAAGAAGGAGGAAAATACATCTCCGGTTGGCACAAAATAATAACAGCTTCATTTTCCAACTCATCTAACTTTTTAGGATCAATGACTTTGCCACATATAGCATTGAAGAATAAGCACAACCTAGTTAAAACATCTCTCACTTTTTTAGGCAATATTCCACGAATAGCTACTAGTAGTAGTCGTTGCATTAATACATGGCAATCATGAGATTTTAAACCAACTAATTATAGATCTTTCATTGAGATAAGACTCTTTACATTTGAAGAATATCTTGTTGGAACTTTTTATGCGCCTTAGAGTCTCACAAAAAAGTCTTCCCTCATATTTTATTAAGGTGTGACAAGTTGGAAGCAAATACATTCGCTTACCTGATGGTAGTGGAGCTAATTCTTATCGTATACATATCTCAACCATATCTAAATGAGCATTCAATCCATCCTTTATTTTTGTTGGAATGTTGAGAAGTGTTCCAATTACACTATCACACACGTTTTTCTCCACGTGCATCACACTAATACAATGTCTAACATCTACACTGGACCATTAAGGAAGATTAGAGAACACAAACCTCTTCTTCCGTACATTTTTCTCAATGGATTGTTTTTTATTGTTTCCAAATTTAACATTGACATCCTTCAATCTTTGATAAATTTTCTCTCTAGTTAATGCTTTTGGAGCAATTGGATTCTCCTGATCTCCATTAAATGTTTTTCTCAACCTATGATATGGGTGATTAGGTTTAAGAAATCTCCAATGTCCAACGTAAACAGTCTTTCTTCCATATTTTAATTGGAATTAGCATGTGTCTTCTTCACATATAGGACACGCTTTATGTCCCTTAATACTATAACCGCTCAAGTTTCCATACGCAGGAAAATCATTGATGATGCAAAATAACATTGCATGAATTTTAAAATAATCACAAGAATAACCATCAAACACTTTAACTCCTTCCTCCCAAAGAATTCTCAAGTCTTCAATCAATGGACTTAGATAAACATCTATGTCATTTCCAGGTTGTCTTGGACCCAAAATCATCACAAATAACATAATGTATTTTTGCTTCATGCAAATTGAAGGACGTAGATTGTAGATAATTAAGAGAACATACCATGAACTATGGTTGCTACTTAAGTTACCTTATGGGTTCATTCCATCTGTGGCAAGTCCAAGTCTAAGATTTCTTGGTTCATTACCGAATTCAGGATACAATTCATCAACTTTCTTTCATTGTAATGATGAATCAATTGGATGACGAAGTTGTCCATCACGTTGTCTCTCATTAGCATGCCATCTAATATTCTATGCATCATTGACATTAACGAATAATCGTTTGAACCTTGGAATTATTGGAAGATACCATAACACCTTTGTAGGAGGACCTGCTGTGCTTTCATCGCAATTGGAATCACCATCCTTTACTTTATAGCGTGATAACCCACACACGGGACATTGGTTCAACTCTTCAAACTCATTTCAGTACATTATGCAATCATTAGGGCATGCATGTATTTTCTTATACTCCATACCCATTGGACACAATATCTTCTTTGCCTCATAATAACGGTTTGACAATGTGTTATCTTCATGATGCAATTCTTTCAACAACTCAAGTAGTTCCGTAAAACTTTTGTCTGTCCATCCATTTCTTGCTTTCAAGTTGAACAATCTCAGAACCGCAGACAACCATGTAAAGTTAGTGCATCCCGGATACATAGTCTCTTCTTTATCGTTGCACAAACTATCAAAAACATGTGCAAGTTGAAAAGACTCTTGTCCAATATCAAGAATCATGTCTTCAAGCCGATTGTCCATATCTTCACAAACTTCTTCTCTTTCTGATACATTTGTCATGTTTAACGAATCACCATGCCATATCCATTTTGTATAAGTTTGGCATATTCCATAATAAATAAGATGATTTCTTATTTCTTCAAACTGTAATTGATTTCCATTTAAACATTTAACGCAAGGACAATAAAACTTTACTTCATTTTTGGGAAGTTTTTTTAAAGCAATTTCTAAATCTTCTTCCACACCTTTCTAATATGCTTCACTTAAACGATTAACATTCATCAAACTATGATCCATAACTACTTCTGTTAAAAATAAATAACCGTAAAGATTAAGGTAAAAGATTAAAACTAAAACAATTTTATTGTTCAGGAAATATATAGTTTACTTTTCATTTATTGTGCTAAAGTGTCGTATTCATAATAGCTAAGAATAATCTAATAGTATATTATTTTTTTCTTCCTTATTGTTATTATTTTGTGAATATCTAAGTACATGTGAAGTTTACAACCACAAAATAATTGAAATATTTTAAATGGGACACTTCCATTTGAAATAGTTCAAACATGACACATTTTCAAGTATATTAGTTTAATCCATTTCGTTTATGTATTTCAAAATTAATTTATTTTCCTGTGCATCAATGATAAGAGCTATTACTTCAAGAATAATGGTTCTTTTAATTTCTTTAAGATTAATACATAACATACTACATTTGTAAAGTTTACACCTTATCTTCTTTTCTACATAAAATGCTATTGTTATTGTATACTCTTTAATTGTTTTGTTGAAAAGCGTTTTTCAGCCAAAAAATAAAAGGACAAACCTAATTGATTTAGATTAAATAAAAGAGCGTGTCTGTGTGCCATGACAACGTGTACAGAGTTAACCGCTTAGAATCCGATCAAATGTGACATATAGGTTACGATCCCTCCATTCTAAAACAAACTCACCCTAAAAATATCTATGTTTAATGTCTTTAATACATAAAATACTACATTTGTAAAGTTTACACTTCATCTATATGCTTTATATATAAAATATTATTGTTTTGCTCCCTATTATGTCCACACACAAATTCTAAAAAAGGAAATTTCTAAAAAATTAAATATATAAAATATGTGACTTAACTTGAGAATCAAATCTATCTTAATGAATTGATGAAGTGGTGACGGTAAAACGACAACGATTTGTAAAGTTGAATCAAAGTTGTAAGTGCTTCACGATGTAGAGGTTAGGGATAAAAGGGGGAGGTTTAGAGCGCATATGGTATGAGAGCGGGAAGATAAAATGCTAAGCACACACATCTTTTATATTTTATAGTGTGTCTTAACTCAGTTATCAATATAACCACATTAAACAAGTTTTAAATATTTACAAAATTTTCAATGCCTCATTTTATTAAGTCGTTTACCAAGTAACCGATTTAGCCATAGAGTAAGATGGGATATATTAAGTTTTTTAATTTTATTTTACCGTATCTCTTAAGTCGGTTGCCAATATAATCGTGTTAATTGTGTTTCACATATTTACAAAATTGTCACCGCCTCATTTTGTTAACTCATTTATTTGGGCAACTGACTTAAATATACCTCCACCTAATTTCTTAAGTCTGATGGCACGTAAACAACTTAATTATGATGTATTAAAAATTCAATTTTTTACCAGTGTGCATCTATCATAATTTTACAATCTGACTCAAATTGGATATTATGCAAACCCAAGCTAGCTATGGGCCAATTGGAGAGATAATAGAATAACACAAGCTTCTCCTTTCACCATAGAGAGATGGGTTTGACTTCAAGAGGACAGTGCAAAGATGAAAGCACATGTGTTATTTCTAAAGTAGACATTGAATCCAGTTTGCCTTGGATTTTAAAATTTGCAAAGTATGAGTTGCACTTCAAGTATCCATTTTTTGGTTTTTCTGGGTAGCAGAATCAAATATTGCATGGGTTGGATGGTTCGAGTGACGTTTCATTAAATCCAATTGTAAGCTTGAATTGAGTCCTTGGTGTGGTGTGTGAGTGTGTTTGTAAGACCCATAATTTTAAAGTATATCTTATGTATTTTAGTGTATTTTTGGTATTGAACTCGGAGGATTTTTAGTCAAAGTTATTAATATTTTGGAGTTTATATGATCAAAAAGATATTTTTGATGGCCGATTAAAATTACTCGTCGATAAATAAAATAAATTAAGTACGGTAAATCTTTTACGAAGAATTTAATGCGTTATGGGTGAACTGGTAATTTTAATAAATATATAGATTTAGAGATATTTGTCAAAAGTAATTAATATATATATAAATATATATATATATATATATATATATATATATGTTTGTGTGGAGGGAAAAGAAAAGAAAATAGAAAAGAAAGAAGGAAAAAGAAAGAAGAGAAATAGAAAGGAAAGAAAACAAAACTCCTTCTTCTTCCTCTGCCTTGCGCACCGCCATTTTCATCCTTCTTCCATTTTTGTTTTCTTTGTTTCCTTTTGTTCAAGAATAGAAACCCAAGGCTGGGAGGGTGATAGGACAAGGATTTCTCAACTTCATACTTCCTCGTTGTTTCGAAAGCGAAGAAAAACGGTGTAAGGGATTTCAAAACCGTCAAACACAAACCTCCCTGTTTCATCTAGATATAAGCTTTGTTTCGCGAAGAGATAGAAGGGAAAGTTGCTCACTACCACACTACGGTACTAGGGAACCAACTTTGGAAGCAACGTTGCGAGCGGGGATTTTACCGGATTTACTCGCGGTACCGTAATCGCACGTTAAAGCTAACGTGAAGGTAAGGGCTCCTTCCACTTTTTAGTTTGCATTTAGAGACTTATCTGTCGTTGTGTGAAAAAGAATTTCGTTAGGGTTAGAGTGTTGATTTAGGGGAAAAATGAATATAAGGCTTTATGGGTAAAATCTTAGAGTTAGGTTTTGGTGATACTGATGAATGTTTCGTGGAAAATGAATTTAACTCATTTATGTATGATTTTGAGTAAAAGAAATTTGATGTGTTTGAGTGGTATGTTGTGATGATATGTGTATGATTGGATTTTGTGGAGAAATGAATTGTTGTGTTTTGGTGCAAATTGTGGATTGAATTTGTGAATATGTTTGAGTATGTTCTGTGTGGAATTTGAAAACCATTAGAGTTAAACGAGCATTAAGAATGGGGAATCTCTTAATGTCTGCATTTACTTAATGTTGTCGTGAAAACCATTAGAGTTAAACAAGTATTAAGAATGGGGAATCTCTTAATGTCTGTGTTTACTTAATGTTTATTGTGAAAATCGTTTAAGTTAAATGAGTATAAAAAATGGGGAATCTTTTAATATCTGCATTTGCTTAACGATTGTTGTGGATAGAATCAGTGTATGCTCATGCATTTCATTTTGGTAAATCGTGTTGACCCGTGATAGGTGGCACCTCGGTAAACAGTACTGACCTGTGATAGGTGGTACGTTTACAATTTACGTTTTTGATAAATTGTGTTGACCCGTGATATGTGGCACCTCGGTAAATAGTACTTTGGCCTATGATAAGCGGTACATTTACGATTTACGTTTTTTCTTTTAGTAAATCATGCTGACCTGTGATAGGTGGCACCTCGGTAAACAATACTGACCCGTGATAGGTGGTACGTTTACGATTTATGCTTTTTAGTAAATCGTGCTGACCCGTGATAGGTGGCACCTCAATAATTGGTACTTTGGTCTGCGATAGGCGGTACAATTATGATTTACGGCCCTTTGAGGAGGGTTTCGGTTTGGAATTCCGAGTCCATGCATTTTGGCATATACACATTGCATTAGGGTGCCTGACACACGAGTCGTGTTTGATTCAAGTGTATGATTGAGTGTTTGAACTTGAGATGTCATTGTGATTGTGATGATTTTACTAAGTGTTATGTTTTGGAACAAATCGTGTGTAAGTGTAATTGATTGTAAAACTATTTCGAAACTCAAGTTGTTGTGGTAATTGTGTGGAAATTGCTAAGTGTTATGTTTTGGAGTTGTGTGTGATTGTGTTTGAGATAGTTTATGTAGTTTTAAGAAAAACATGCAGGGAAATCAATTCCCAAATCGATTCTATTAAAAGCTAATCCTCAAATCGATTTGGCAATCGATTGGATTCATTACAGGAGCTCAACCATTTTGACCAAATCGATTTGGAAATCGATTAACTTTAATACAGGGCTTCAGTCATTCATTCAATCGATTTCCCAATCGATTGAATTAAGCCCAGAGTACAGTTTTCACAAAAAACCCTCAAGAAATCGATTTCCCAATCGATTGGCTTTAACACATGGGCTCAGTTATTCATTCAATCGATTGGGAAATCGATTGATTTAAGCCCAGAGTTCAGTTTTCTCTAAAACCCTTCATCCAAATCGATGTCCCAATCGATTGGGTTAGTGGAAATTCTTATTTTTGAGTTAGATGATCGATTGCTCAATTGGTTCATCAATGGGTTAGCCAGTTGTTTATTACTTGATTGATTTAAGACTTATTTTGACTTCATTTTTATTTGGCAAGCATTATATGAACTTTTAGCATATGGAAAACCCTTTTAAGGTGCATGCTAAGTTGAAAGGTTATTTGTGCATTTAAAAACTTAAATGTTATGTATTAACTGTTAATTTCGGTTGGTGACCCTTTACAACTATTGCGGAAATCTGGGCTCTGTCCTCAGATGAGAGACAGGACGATCCTATCGGTTCGTACCTTGCGGATGGGGATGTAGATGGGAATGCCTGACTAGAGCTATGTTAGGAGGATCTTACGGGGCGCGTGGAGATCACTCAGGGGGTTTAGTTTGTTTTGTAGAATGATCAAATTAGGTTGACATAGAGGGAACAAATGTCTTTCTTTTGTATTGTGTTTATTTTAAACTGGAAGACTGTACCTATACTAATATTGTCAGCATGACATGTTATTTTCAATGGGATTACATGTACCACTTTTTGATATGTAAATATTTTGGAATCATATTTCGAGAAACTTTTCCGCTGCTAGTAAATTATAATGACTTAATCATTTATCCAAAGGTGTTACCTTATTTATTTCTCTATTTTATTGTAATTTGTTTTGAAAAAAAAATACACCCTCACTTTGAAAATCGGGGTGTTACAGTGTTCACTAAAATGGAACAATAATTCTTTCCAATGGGAAAAATAAACCTGCCACAAAGGCAATATCTGATTATGTATATTCCATGACATGATTGTGTATTATCAAAATAAAATATTCTCACACAGTCCACTAAGATGCATATGCCATGATACGATGATGTATTATCAAAATCAAACGTTCCCACACAGTCCACGAAGATTATGTTAAATGATCAAAAAATAACTTATACGAAATCATCACCTAAATCAAATATCACCAAGATCATGAAATTTTATTTATTTATTTAATTAGATTTTAATCTTACATATGGGTGTAACTCATAAAGCACATTTTTTTAAGTAAAACCGACAGTTATCAAAATTAATTTTTTTAACACTTTTTTAAATACAATTTCATTTCTAAAACATTATTAATATTTTATAAAATAAAGTAATTAATCTTTTAAAAATATATTAGTAATAACTAAAATCCTCTTACTGATAATTATTGTTTCTAATGATACTTACATTGAAATACTACCATCTTTAGAGAGAAATAAAAGATAAAAATAAATAAAGATAATATCAACAATTTACATTAATTACTAAATCACAATAAATACGTATAAAATTATTGTACGATAGCAACTATATAAAAATAAAAGAGATCAATATCAATATCACTAATATCTCAAGATAATTATTTATAGTATAAATACTTAAAATAAAATATATTTAAAAATAATTTAATATAATTAAATATAATTAATTGTAAATTTAACATTAGTCAACACACAATATTATAATAAAATACTACTATCTTTGGAAAAATATATAAAATAATAAAATATAATATTTGTTATTTATATTACTCATTTAATCTAATTTGTATAAAACTAACAGATCAAGTAAAACACCCATATAATGATAATTATTCATAAAATATATCAATGTATATATATATATATATATATATATATATATTCTAAAATAATTTTAAAATCAAATTAATTATTTAAAATTATATTTCGTTAATAAAATAGTTTCCATTCGGCTTCAAATAATTTATTCCCTTGGTTCATGATGCTGTAGCGATATTTGCAGAACGTGATTTGCATCATTGGTATTAAATAGGCCGTAGACAAGGTCTTGGTGCCACATATTAGTGTGTGGATCAAATAGATGAGAGACTAACATTGGAGATTATTGGGGCGGGTAGGGTTTAGTCCCAAATGTTTAGACCATCATTTTTCTTACTAACTATGAGTTTGTCCTAACGCATCTAGTTTATACCTCAATCACTGTTTCAACAAAATAGGGGATTGGTTTGAGATGAGGGGATGGGGGTACTGGAGTTGTGAGTGAGGGAAGATGGAGTGCCGAGGTACAATTGCAAAAGATCTATCTATTATGTCCTCAATAGCATGAACACTTCCTAAACTTTTGTGCCAAGTGAAATGATATCCCTCAAGAAGAATCTTTGAAGGTTTAAGAAGACAAGAATTTTGGGGTTTGAATAATTTACTCTCATAAGAACGTTGACTTCTTCATAGTCGTTGACTTTACAAAAAACGTTGACTTTATCAAAGGTGTTGCTTTTTTCAGAATGTGGGCTGAACATTGACTTTCTCTAGAGGCATTGACTTTGTCACAACGTTGATTCTCTTCAGAGGCAAACTAAGTGAGATGCTTGTTGCATTCATCTAAGGCAATAGAGTGAGACAATTGCTTGTTTCTCTAGAGACAACTGAAGCAAACACTTGCTTGCTTCTTCAGAGGCAACTAAAGAACAAGTTTGCTTGCTTCTTTAGAGCAAATGAAACAAACACTTGTCTGCTTCTGTAGAGGCAACTAAGTTAGATTTTCTTGCATCTTCATAGGTAACATAGTCAGCCAGACGCTTGCTTGTATCTCTAGAGGCAATCATAGCTTACCATTGCTTGATGTTCCTTTGTATTAATCTATTAATCAGAGGATATAACATAATATCCTACACAAACACTTGATATTGGAACTGCACGCTTAATTAAAATTTTAGTGTATTAAATTATTTCCACAAAATATATTTTGTTATTATCAAAACAAGATAAGGAATTTTTCATCAAACCATCTTGGTTTTAACAATCTTAACAAGACTCACATCAGTAATAACTTCTTTAACTTCTACATATAACCAAGGTTTTGTCTTGAGAAGATAACAAATCATTTAAGTAACTAACTATACACCATGTGACATTTGACATGTAAGTAAGAGAACGCATGAGATCCCAAGACTATCTTTTGCGTGCACCGTTAGAGAAACCCCGTAAAGAGGTTTATGCAATAATCACCTCGAACAATATCCTTGATGTGGACATTGATAAAGTTATAGGATTAATTGAAAATACTTTAATCAAAAATGGATATCCAAAAGATTGGCAAGCCACTGCTTTTATCTACTGCAAAATGAGAATCATAACCAAGCTTTGTACAAATTTCAAAAAAAAATTTCTTAGGAAGAGTATGTTTGGTATATAGACACCAACAAGGTATTGCAGACTAGGAACTACCTTTGGGTTCCCAGGTGTTGTTTCAGAAGTTTAAACAACATTTAGAAAAATAACAATGCCACCGAAAAATACTATTGGGTTTAGTCACATACTAGGTCGGTCTCTTTAAGACGTTTCGAGGCACTGTCCAGATTGTACAAGTCAAACTATCAACCACGAAAGAAATAGAAGAAAAAGTAAGAAGAAGGAGAAGTGATAAAAGCCTTAGATACGAATTGCTTTTGGTGTGATTTTCCAACTGAAGAGAACCCTCTATTTATAAAGGAAATCTGCAACTGGATCTGAGAGAATCAGGGGATCCATTAGAATGTGCTCCAGAGAATCAGGGGATCCATTAGAATCAAGTTATAATAAATGATTTGATATTGTTAATGTATTTACATTCTTGTAACATTTAAATAATAAAAATATCGAGGGATCGATACATGTGTGGGATGATATTTTATTACAATGTAAGTGGGTGATCAGGTTGAGGGATAATGGTGGAGTGGTTTGCAGATTGAGAGAGAGAGAGAAAAAATGTATGAAGAGGAAATGGTAATTAGAGGGGGAGAGAGAAAATAATACGTGATTGTAAATTAAAGGTTTAAGAAAGACTCTTCTGACGTGTCCAAGAGAGAGACTGAGAGCGTTTGAGGCTAGATATATTCTTGCATTTTTAACATTTCTTTTTAAGCTAACTTTTTTCTTTTTCTATTATGTTCTTTTTGTTATATTAACTACGAATTACTTTCTGAATATATAACTTTTTAAATGATTATATTAACTATTAAGTGACTTATCTTCCAATTTATTTTGTCTTATTTTTATATTGTTTAGTTATTATTAGATTTGTATCTCATTATATTCGTTTTAATTAAAGAGACAGATTTAAATTTAAAAATTGATCTACCGTCAAATCTAGTTAAACTTTTAAGGGTGTTTCAAAGAAAAGTCACTTTAATTTGGGGCATGATCCAGTAAAAATCCCAAATGTTCATTTATGCATTTTAAAGATATTTTTTCTTACAAATGTATTTTTAACATTTTTATAATTATAATAGAGACTCCAAAATATTAATAAGACATCAAGATAGTTTAAATCAATATTCACTAAAGTACTTTAAATTTATCTATTTTTTTCAATTTGATCTTTTGATAGAATCACAGAAAAATATGAATTTGTGAACAGTAAATCGATAGATGAAATGGAAATTTATTGTTTTATGGAAGAAGGGAAAATTCTGATACAACGTATAACCCAGAGCAAGGCTCCTCCAGAGAAAATAATATCTCCTAATTCAATGATAATAATAATTATTCATGAGCAATCCCCTACTACCCTCCTTAATTTATTCCCTATGTGTAACTGAAATTCCTAGAATTCAATGAGTTTCTCTGCCCTGTCATTAATAGCCTGCTTATTCTCTTTTTTACCCTTGCGGACATACGTTCTCCGCACTGCAGATTTGGGCCTTTCACTAGTCTTAGGCCCAATAATTCTATCATTACCGCCATCAGGAACTGCAGCATTGTCCTCAAGGCTGAGAGATGGAAATTGACTTTTTAGTAGTAATTCATCCTCCCAAGTTGTGTCTTCTACAGCTCTTCCTTTCCAACGTACCAGCCATTGTCGCACCAACCGTCCTTCTTTCATCACTGATCTTGCAGCCAGCAATTCTTCCGGTTCTTCCCCCTCTTCTGCTTCCATTTCTAACCCGTCGGGTAGTTAAGGTTCAGTAGAATAGTCTCCAATAGCTTTCTTGAGTTATGAAATGTGAAACACTGCATCAACTCTACTTCCTTCAAGTAACTTCAACTTATAGGATACTGCCCCTATTTTTTTTAGGATCGGAAATGGTCCAAAGTACATTGGAGCCAGTTTCTGATTAATCCTTCTAGTGACCGTCTGTTGTCTATGGGGCCGGAGCTTCAAAAATACTCACTCACCCACTTCAAATGAATATGCTTTTCTTTTCTTGTCCGCATACCTCTTCATCTGTTCTTGGGCCTTGTTCAAATGATACTTAAGTTGACGTAAAGCCTCATCACAATCAACCAATTCATCTGCTACTGCTTCTACTTTCGTTTCTCCCTGTAAATATCTAACCACAGTGGGTGGTTTTCTTCCATACACTGCCTCAAATGGTGTAGTTCATGTAGACACATGGAATGTGGTGTTATACCACAATTCAGCCCAAGGAATCCATTGCGACCACTCCTTCAGTTGCTCCGATGCAAAACAAAGAAGATATGCTTCTAAGCACCGATTCACCACATTCGTTTGCCCATCCGTCTCTGGATGATATGACGAACTCATACTCAACATCGTTCCTTGTAAGTGAAACAACTCTTTCCAAAATAGACTCACAAACAATGGATCACGATCACTGACAATAGATTGTGGCACCCCATGAAGACGCACCACCTCTTTAATAGAGATTTCAGCCACCTTCCTCGCAGTATATAGGTGTTTTAACGGAATAAAATGTCCATACTTGGATAATCTATCCACCACTCCAAAAATTGCTTCAAACCCCTTCGATTTTGGGAGACTAGTGATAAAATCCATCAAAATATCATCCTAAATTTTCTCCGAAATTGAGAGGGGCTGTAACAAACCCATAGGAGAGGACGCAACGTACTTTTGGCGTTGACACACGTCGCAACTCTGCACAAATTCCATAACTGCCTTTCTCATTCCGACCCAATAAAGATTTCCTACTATCCTTCGATATGTGCGTAGAAAACCTGACTGGCCACCAGTTGGTGATGAGTGAAATTCTTTCAACAATAAAGTTATACAACCAGAATTTGACGATAACACCAGTCTGCTACGGTAGAAAAGTCTCCCTTTGATTAATTGGAAATTTGGTCGGGATGCAGGGTCTTGTTGTAGCTCTGTTATCACCTTCTGCAATTGGGAATCATTCATAACTTCCTGCTGAATTTGTTGCTCTTGCATACATATCGGAAAAGAAGTAATCCCTTTCAACTCTACTTCTTCATGCATTCTTGAAAGAGCGTCAGCAGCTTTATTTTCTGGACCTGGCTTGTATACCACTTCGAAGTGATAGCCCAATAATTTTGCTATCCAATTCTGCTGATCAGCCGTAGTTTTGCATTGTTCGAGCAAGTGTCGTAAACTCTTTTGGTCGGAGTACACCACAAATCGTCTTCCCAACAAATACGGACGCTAATGCTGAACTGCCAACACCAACGCCATCAATTATTTCTCATACGCAGACTTACTTAAATTATTCTTGGACAACGCCTTGTTGATGTAGGCTATAGGCTTCTTTTTCTGCATTAAAACTGTACCTATTCCTCTTCCGGATGCATCACATTCAATCTCAAAAGGTTGTGTAAAATCTGGTAATGTTAAAATTGGGGCTTGCACCATAACTCTTTTAAGATTCTCAAAGGCCTTCAACTCTTCTGTACCCCAATGAAATCCTTCCTTCTTTGTTAGTTATGTCAATGGTTTAGCTATCTTTCCATAGCCAACAATGAATTTCCGATAATAACCGGTCAGCCCCAAAAATCCCCTCACTCCTTTGACATTATGGGGGGTTGGCCACTCCAAAATGCTATTAACCTTAGATGGGTCCACAGCCACACCCTGTTCCGATATTACGTGACCCAAATATTCCACTTTCCTACTAGCAAAATTACATTTTTATTTATTAACGACAAAACAGTGGTATTGTAAAATCTCCATCACTTGATATAAATGTGCTAAGTGTTCTTCCCATCCCTTACTATATACTACAATATCATCAAAAAATACCAAGACAAACTAACGAAGGTGTGGCTTGAAAATCTGATTCATGGTGGATTGGAAAGTGGCTGGTGCGTTCGTCAGCCCAAACGGCGTCACTAGAAACTCATAATGTCCTTCATGAGTTCGAAATGTCGTCTTATGCACATCTCCTTCTTTCACCCTTATTTGGTGATAACCGGATTTCAAATCAAGTTTTGAGAAAAATTTCGTTCCATCTAGTTCATCCAATAATTCGTCAACTACCGGAATTGGATATTTATCTGCCATTGTAACCTTATTCAATTCTCTATAATCAACACACATCCTCCATGACCCATCTTTCTTTTTAACTAAAATGACAGGACTAGAAAATGCGCTAGAGCTGTTTCGAATTATATCTTGGGTCAGCATGCTCTGAACTTGTTTTTTGATCTCTTCCTTATGATGGTGAGGATAACGATATGGCCTAACATTCACAGGACCTGCATCTTTCTTCAATTCAGATGCATGAGTTATATCTCGTTCAAGAGGCAGCCCAGTATTCTCTTTAAAAACTCCCTTAAAATTCTCCAACAAGTCTTGAAGCTCTTGTTGTTGATCTTGAGTTAGCTCCCGTAATTCTTCATTTGAAGTTTGACCCAATTCTTCTTCCAACAAAATATACAGTGTTTCAGTTTGCCCTTGAAGTGCCTTAGAATTAGCCAAGTCTTTTGTGGTAAAGAACTGACCATGCAGTTCCACCATTTTTCCTTCCCATTGAAAATTGATGGTCATTTTCTCCCAATCAAAGGTCACCTTCCCAAACCTGTGCAACCAAGCCACCCCCAAAATCATATCCAGATCACCCAATTCCAAAACAAAAGCATCAATATTAGTGGTGAAATCATCTAATTGTACTTGCAATTTTCTGCACCTCCCCCTAGTGGACACACGGTGGCCGTCTCCCAACCTTACTCCTATCGATCTTCCTTTTTCCACTGTTAATCCCAACACAGTAGCAACACGGGGTGAGACGAAATTGTGACTGGCGCCACTATCGATTAAAACCACGATGGAAACCCCCTTTAGACTTCCTTTGAGGCGCAAGGTAGTTGGAGGCGTTTTATCTAAATTTTTCTTTGCTTCAATCATATCAAATAGTCCCATGGAATTGGAATCAAGAACTTCATCCTCATCCTCCAAAGCTTTTATGGCAATCACATCACCTTCTTCGTGATGTGGTCAAATATCACTAGAAGGGGGGTTGAATAGGGATTTTGCTGTTTAAAAATAATTTCGAAGTGTTTTAAAAACTATCCTCTCGTTGAGGATGGTTAGCTCGAGGATGAGATTTTTCAAATCGTTTGATCTAAGTTGAGCCAAAGATTAGGAGTAGAATAAGATAGACACACACACAATTTTATACTGGTTCACCCAAAGATGGCTACGTCCAGTCCTCACACCCTCAAGCTTCACCAAGCTTACAATCAATTTCTGAATATTTCCAAGTGTAACTCACTAGGAAATTACAAAGTGATATGAGAGTGATTGATACTTAATACTTTCTCAAAGGACTTACAAAGATATAGTGTATGATTGAAGAAAGTAAGAAGAAAGGGTGTTTTTGCTCTTGATAGCTTTAAGATGCTTGATCTTTTTATGCAAGTGTGTTGTGTATCTTCCATTGGAGAGCTTGTTTGCATTTTATAGAGATCCAAGCCCTTGATGACCGTTGGAGTTGTTTTCAAATATTCCAAGTCTTTCATCATATTTACGGAATTGCCATTGCTGCCATCCTCACCTTTCTTGTAACTTGATCTTGATAAGTCCTTGTCAATTCTCTTTTTCCAGCAATGTACAGCTGTTATTTGACCATGTGAGCTGTAATTTTCGAAGACTTTAAGGTCTTGGTTGGTTTCACCTTTTGAGGTGATGTTGACAAGAGAGAGAAAGCTTAGCCTTCACACGTGATCTCCCATTTTTGGCTTGATTCAAGTTGTCTTTCTTCAACTTGACTTCTTCATGTATATATTCATGCAAACACATTTAATAATCTGATTTTAGCCTTTGCACATGCTTGAAGAGTTGCTTTCACTTTTTTTGGCCTATCCTCGACCTATGCTGCCATCCTCTACATACTAGATATAGCTATATTCATCTTTTTCCTTTGACCTTTTGTCTCTTGATTTTAAATGCTTTGTTTATTCATCTTATGCATTTGAATAAACACATTTGTTTTGGTGAGAGATCAGATTGTCCAGATCTTGAGTTTTTTCAAATTGCAAGCCATCCTCGGTTAGCAATTGTCATCCTCACATTTGCAGCAAGTTCCATCCTCGCGTTTGCAGCAATTTCCATCCTCAGATTTCAAACATATTTTACTTCCTTTTGCTTTAATGATTAACAACCTATCTTCTTGTATGAATACACATAAGAGCACATGTTAGTCATTAATCACAATCATAATCTTTAAGCAATTTTGTTATCATTAAAATCAATTGAGAGATTTTGTCTCAACAATCTCCCCCTTTTTGATGATGACAAATTCTTTAGATTATGATTTTAAATAAAACAAAGATAAAATGTTTATGCTCCCCCTCAATCATATGTGTAATAATTTTTAAAACTAAAAATCATTACTCCCCCTAAATGTATGCCAAAGTGTTGAAATAACATGATTTTAACCATATGTAAAACATCATGATAGTAAGATACTAATTTAAAGATTTGTTCAACACAACATAAACATGGGTTCATAGGCAACACAATAATTCAACTTAACAAGCATAAGCAACACAATAATTCAAACAGTTTAACACAAACAACTAGATAATCAAAAAGCAAAGATACTCAAAAAGCATAATCATTCTCCCCCTGAATTTGGCAGCAGCAAAAAGAAAATAACCACATGGTTAATCAGATAGGGAAGGCTCGGCTGAGGAGGATGAGGGAGATGGAACAGAGGAAGGCTGGGCTGGTAGCTCAGGAGGATGATCTCCAGGAGCAATAGTGGGAGCCAAGTGTTTGGTAACCCATTCTAGGATGAGACCAAACTGAACCAATGAATTCTGAAAATGAGTAAAGCTTTGAAGGATTTTCTTCTGATCCTTCCTAATCAATTTTAGCAGATTCATTTGCTTCTGTTCCTCGCTGTCCTTGGTCCTTGTGCTAGGAACCGAATCCTTAGGCTTATCATTTACACTGGAACTCTTATTCTGAGAGCTCCCAGCCTTGTCCTTCGAATGGTTATGAGTTGTGGCAGTGAAAAATGATTCAAGGGAACTGAACCGGCCTGTAACCTCAGGGAGAGGTTGGATAGGTTCTTCATGAGCAGCAACAGGAGGAATAGGAAGTTGTTGCGAAAGATCTGGTTGCAAGGTCACATTCTCTTCCATTTGTATGGTTGGAGAAGAATCCATAGGCATATCCATAGGAGAGGGAGGATAAGACAGATTAAGATCAAAATAGAGCTCCTCACCATCTTCCATATTGTGACGAGGGGTTGGTGTAAAGGTATCCTTAGCTAGTGGATCAGCTTCATGAGGAGGAGTTAGATTGTGGATTGGTGAAGCTTGATGAGATGGTTACAGGTGAATTCGGAGTAGGAGAGTTACGCAGTGGAGAGGTAGGTTCTTGAATGAGTGGTGATGGCATATCCTCTTGTGGTGGTTGAATGGTGGCTGTTTCAGATTTTTGAGAGGGAGTAGGGGACTCTCGTGTTTTTCTTTTCTTGGAGGCAGGAAGGTTTTCATGCTTAAACTTCATTTGTTTAATATTCTTGATTGAAAATGTGTTATTGAAATGGACACACGGTTCATCATCAAATGGGACTTTGAAGAATTTGAAAACCTTAGTTAGTAACATTCCATAGGGAGCAGACCTTGCCATTAAAGCAGCATTCAACATTAACCAGAAAATCACATATCCTAAGTGAAGAGGAGAGGCAATCATTAAGTGATGGATGATCATGATATCGAGTTCTGTGACTTTCTCAAAGCTGCCAGCTCGGGGTGCAATAGAGTGAACACATATGTTATGAAGGATACGACACATTGGACGGAGATTAGAAGCCACTAAAGGTTTTGGAGATTTGATGAGAATGTCTTCAAGAACAGATGTCCTGGTGATGAGACCTTTTGACTACCATCTTTCTGGTAAGTGGTCAGCTCCTTCATTACGTATGTCAAGAATTTGACATAATGTGGTCGGACCTATCCCATATGAACACCTTTTATCACCATACTAAAGCTGGTGGAGTATTTTGAACCATTTGCAGCAGCATAGAATGCTCGAATTAGGCGAGGATATTGAGGCTCATTGATTTTGAAAAATGAAGTCCATCCTAGTTGATCAAACATTTCTTCCACATTAAATCCACCTTGTGTGATATCAGCCAGATCAATTATCTTTCCATTTACAACAGATTTGCTTTGCCATTTTTGAACATAATTTGTTTCTATATCAGCCGAATCAAACAGAGAGGTAATGTCACAGATTTTTACTGATGAAGATGTGGGTTTTGGAGTAAAAGGTTTAACCTTTTTTGGAGTTGAGGTTTTGGATGTGGATTTCTTAGCAGGCGGCTGTTGTGGAGGTTCAGAGGGCTGAGCATCTTCTGAATCATCAGAGTGGATGACATAAACAGTATTGTCTTGAGGGGTCGCCTTTGTTGATGAAACAGCTCCGAACATGATTCTGGAGGAGCGTCTGATCGGTCCTGAGAAAGATGAGTTCTTCGAAGGTTTTGGAGTGAACGAAGGAGAAGAGGAACTTTTAAAAGGCTGAGAAGAAGGAATGATGGACAGAGAAGTTCCTTCAGATTGGGTTTCTCTATTGTAGTCGAATTCTGTGCTTGAGTAAACATCTTGATTTTCTTCTTCTTCTTGATAAGCGATTTTTCGTTTTGCAGTTACTTTGGTTCGAGCCATTGAAAAAAAATGGTGTGGGAAGCAACTGGGTAACGAGATGATTTTGAACGGATGATTGAGTGATAGGGATAGAGGATGGAAGAGTAAGAGAGAGGAGAGATGAAAGTTGTGCAGATGAACGTGGGAGGAAACGTGTGAAAGAACGGAAAAATTAAATGAGCCGTATGCCTATGACCTAGCGTGAATCATAGAGGCATGAATCATAGGAATTTGTGATCAGTAAATCGATAGATGAAATGGAAATTTATTGTTTTATGGAAGAAGGGAAAATTCTGATACAACGTATAACCTAGAGCAAAGCTCCTCCGGAGAAAATAATATCTCCTAATTCAATGATAATAATAATTATTCATGAGCAATCCCCTACTACCCTCCTTAATTTATTCCTTATGTGTAACTGAAATTCCTAGAATTCAATGAGTTTCTGTGCCCTGTCATTAATAGCCTGCTTATTCTTTTTTTTACCCTTGCGGACATACGTTCTCCACACTGCAGATTTGGGCCTTTCACTAGTCTTAGGCCCAATAATTCTATCATCTTTTAAATTACATTAGATTTGTATCATTAGCTTTTAAGATATATTAAATTATGTATGCGGCCCTTTAAGATTGATAATTTTCTTGAATTATTGTTATGAAATGTTAAGACTTAATCGAAAATTCACAGCAAGTTGATTGTCCAAGCTACTTTGCATATGAAGGAAGTTAAAGCCATTATTATGTGGATATATATTTACTACCTTGTTTTTAGGGTTACACATGTATTTAAATTATTGTAGAAAAAATCAAGAAATATAAATCATTTATAAGATTTGCTAAATGTTTTTTGAAGGATTAGTATGAGAGACATATTGTTACAACTTTTTGTAGAGTTTCAAATGATCAAAAAATTTCAATTGAATTAATTGTTGTCGAAATTGAGATAAATGACTAACGGTGTAAATATAATGTAACTTAAAGGACCATATATGAATGAAATAAACTTTCAACCAAACATTGATCGAGTTAAATTTAAATGACTATAAGTGTATTTTTTTTGTCTAATTATATATATTAAAAAAGGTTATTTATAAAATAAAAGTTAGAAGTAATAATTCAAATATAATTATTTGAACGGTTATCATTTAGTCAAATATAAAAAAAAAGTATTACAACAATTGTTAATAAAGATATGCACGTAAAATTATATATAATCTTATTGTCTCAAATATTCACACTAAAATATTATTTTGAAGCATAAACTTAGTATAGGTTGTTGTATGGATACATTATTTTAAGTTCTTTGTTGAATATAAATATTAGAATTTGGGTTGAGTCAAACACAATACAACCCAACCAAACAAGTTTGTAGGGTGAAGATTATCCCTACTTATAAACATATCTTCAAGTCTTATCTATTCCAAAATATATATATATATATAACTCTTAACACCTCATCACATTTAAGATCGGATATTTGAGCGTGACCTAAATGACACAATAGTAGTGACTTGTTAGCAGGATCTTAGATAAGCTTTAATATTATATTAGAATTTGAATTTAAGTTCAACACAACTCTTATAAAATTGACTTATAAAATAAGCACTTCCTCTCACTTATAAATACGTATGTAAACCGCTTTACCTCTTCGATAATGTGAGAATCTTAACAATAATGTTAATTAAATAGATTTTGCAAGATAAATTTAACATAAGTTGATACATTTGAGTTATGACATTGACTTCTTCCATGTTCTTATTGAGAACAATCTTATCTTGGTGGTTTGATTCCTAATTATTTTATTAATGGAGATGTCCTCCCATTAATTTTGTTTCTTTTTATTTTTAACTAAATTTATGGATTATTGCAAATGATTAGTGATTGCTAGAGACTAAAGTGAATTTAGTTGGAATCGTAGTCTTCATAGTGATGCTAATTATCTTATTATGATTTTATTGTATATCTAATATGATTACGATTTACTTCCATATCTTATAACATGTTTGGTACATAGGTAAACATCAATGCTTCATGGAAATGATCACACTATTGCTTTATCTGTTGGTATCAATGAAAGAGATTAATGAAAGTAATAATTAATATCCATTTCATTTGAACAATATCTTGTAATGGAACTCCAAATAGTCATCACGGAAGATGGCACATATTAAGAAGAGAATGGAAAAATTTGTTAATAAAATTTGAAATACACTAGGCTTTTACCCGTACACCTCTGTATAGCACGAGTCACATATGTAAATGAAATTTAATTACAGTTTTAGAGTCTGTTTAAAAGAGTTTTATCTTCTAAATCAATTTTACAAATTATTTTTTAAAATAAATAAATAAATAAGTTTTTTTATTTGATTATCATAATTTTGAAAACTTATTTGAAGAAAAGAAAATTAAAAAAAAAAACTTATTTCGTAAATTGATTTTTAAAATATCTTTGGAATTTTAAAAGAGGAAACTTGTTTGATATATTTTGTTTATAATCTGTTCAAAATATTTTTTTTAAAATCTATTTTGTTTTATAGTTTTAGCCCTCACAATCCTATTTGTGATACAAACCAAATAAATTAAGCCAAAAATAACATATCCAATTTTTGGCAAATGCTAGAACATAAAAGTTCGTCTTAATCACCACATATCACCAAGTAAAACCTGACTACATTTTTCTTAAACATTTTACAGATTTTGTTCTAAACTAGAAAATCGGGTCCCTAATAAAAATAAGTGTAATTTTAATAATAAAAACTGGTAAAATAAATTTTAGTCTTATAAATTTTCAAAATTTTATTTTAATTCCTCTAATAAAAATCTCAACTTTTTAGTTTATAAATTTTTTTTATTCATTTTGAGTCTCTACTTCAAAAAGTTTATTTTATAAAAAAAGACTTAAATATTTGACTCGTCTTTGTTAGTGTCTTTCTCATTTTTTATCGCTGTAACTTTTTATTTTATTTTTAATTTAAACCTTTTATGTTTAATTTAGTTTTAAAATCATTATTTTTGTTGGTTGCTGTTAAAAAATACTTATATAGCAAATAATAGAGCAATAAATTAAATAATTAAAAAAAATAAAATTAATTAATAAAATTAATTAAGAAATTAATGAAAAAAAAATAAGGAAAGTTTAATGTGTTATATTTTAGGCCCTCTATTCAAAATAAGAAATAAATTTGGTGATTAGAGTTCTCTCCTCTTTTATCTATCATTGCATTACCATTACCAAATCACCAACATTGAGTCATCACGGCCATCACATTACCAACAAAAAATTAATAACTATAAGAAGTCTACAAACAAATAAAAAAATTATACATGAAACTTAATAAATATAAACTATATCTACAAAGAATAAATATAAAAATAAAATATTTAAAAAAATATTACTGACATCTCAATGAGGACATCTCCAAAATCGTCATTTAGAAATTTCATCGGTGTTAGAGATGAATATACGTATTGTTTTCATACACTCACCTTCAATCAATTCAAAACGAGTTGAGTTTGTTGTTGATGAAGATGACACCATGATTAAACAAAAAAGAAGCATATGAAGATTTGAAGATGATGGTGATGCGATAATGATGATGTGATGTTAGTGTTATAATCGTCAAACCTATTTTTGATTTTGGATGGAGGGACTAAAACATAACACCTTCAACTTTATTTTGTTTCTTTATCAAGCAATTTAATTACTTAATTTCATTTTTAAATTATTTAATTTATTGTTCTTCTAAGTCAAACTGCCACATCACTGATCTTTCTATCGGATAACCTTTTTTTTAACAACAACTAATTGTAAGAATGATTTTTAAACTAAATTGAACTTACAAGGTTTAAATTGAAGAGAAAAAAACTTATAGAACCAAAATGAAAAAGATGGTGATATAATGATGGTGATGTGATGTTAGTATTTTAATCTCTAAACCTATTATTGATTTTGAATAGAGGGACTAATACATAACACCTTCAAAATTATTTTGTTTCTTTTTCAATCAATTTAATTACTTAATTTAATTTTTTTAATTATTTAATTTATTAGTCTGTTACGTCAAACTGCCACATCAATTTAAATTTAAAAAAAAAAAATAGGAATGAAAAATAAAAAAAGTCACAAACTTACCATGAGAATCAAATATTTAAGCCATAAAAAAAAAGTTATATTTTTAATCACTAAAAAAATCAAATTAAAAACTAAAAGTGAATAACATTTTTTTTAGACTTAATTTAAAAAGTTATGATTTTATAAAATTAAAAATATATTTAATATACAAAAATATCACTATCAGGTCTGCGCAACTTGCACATTCTAATAGTTGGTCGGTTCTCTCATAGTAACATTACTAGAAATACGATTTTGTAGTAATATGATTTTGGTAGTATTCTCTATACTTTATCATTAGAGTAGATCAACAATCACCTTCATTTTTTAGCCTTCTTTTTTTTTAAAGACCAATTTATATTGAAATGTGGGCTGAAAAGCCTCACCTATTTTGAACTCTAATCATACAAGATACAACCGAGTAAAAATATGTATACGAGACTTCCAAAAATCATAAGATGAAAAAAAAAAGCATACATGTCAACACAACACATTGATCAACCAATAATTTAAAAAAAAAGGAAAAATGATTTGAGAAAACATTTGCTAACTCATTCTCATCTTTTGCATATAATAATAGAATAAAGTTGAATGTTATTACATTATTACCGTTAATGAAAACTATTAGTTTTTGTGTATTTCTAATTGAAATTTTAAACAGAAAAATAGTAAAACTAAAAAGAGAAACATGTTTTAGCTTTTTCGCTTTTAAAAACAACCAAATTGAAAACCATTCTTCAGAACAATTTTTCAAAACATTATTAACAAAAAAGATTTTATGTTTTTTAATTTTTAAATAAAGAATACTGTTTTTAAAAATTGAATCAAACAGACTTCTCATCTCTCTATTTTTATCAACCTATTTAAAAACAACAGTTTTATCTTTCTTCTAACTTTTTAACTAAAAACAGTAATTTAATATATTTTAATTGAAATGGCACAAAATTTTATGATGTATTAATTATTTATATATTATTAATTAAATTATAAAAATTAATTATTTTAAAATTTAAAGTTTTTAAATAATATTATTAT
>JBBPBS010000629.1:5389664-5422400 GCA_037974835.1 Cicer judaicum | reverse complement strand
AAAAAATAATCATTACGCTTTACGAGTTAACAACTATTTATTAGAGAATTTAGAATAAGAGTTATTAAGTCAAATTTTACAACTAAATGTTGGAGGCTAGACATATAAATATACAAATGTACAATTTTTTAGACAAAATGTAGAAAAATAAACAGTAAAAAACATATATAACAAAATAAAGACAAAAATTTTTAATTAAATTTATGTAATCTTTCTTTAGAAATAAAATAAAATAGCAATGATAAATTGAAATAAATTTAACAATCAAGTAATTCATGTCAATATTTTGAATTGATGTGACAAATTGAAATAAATTTACCAATTAAGTAATTTATGTCAATATTTCAAATTACCAATCAAGTAATTCATATCAACATTTCGAATTAGTGTCTAATTCTCAGAGTTAGACACAACACGAAGAAAACGAAAGTTGTTCACAACTCCCTCATGAATATTAATCTCAAATCGAGAAATAAATTTTTTTTGCACTGTTGCTCGAATTTTATCACCATTAATATATAAATACAAATTTATTAAATTAATAACATAACAAATAAGTTTAGGTATAATTTAAAACTTTGAATTTACAAAAGAAAAAATTAAACCTTGTCATCCATCAATACCATTTTCATAAAATTTATGTTTGACATTCAGATCAGACAAAAACCACATTCGCATAACTCTAACAACCAAATTTCATGACTCCTTTTTTGGAGAAACTGAAGCAACAAAATCTGATTTTTTTTTCCGACATCGGAGAAAGATAAACACAAAGATGAATAACAAATCTTTGGTAAAGAAAAATTAAAAGGAGATTGTGTATACATGAGATAATATGAATGATATTTATAAAGGAGGAGCCAAAAATAAGAGATTATTGAAGAGGTACGATTTATAGTGGACGCCGAATTAAGAAGAAAAGTCTAAATGCACTAAAAGAATTCGTAAAATAAAGTAAATTTTTTAATTAAATTAATTGGAAGTAGTGGTTGCTAAAACAATGTTTAAAAAACCCGTTACTTTCAAAAAAACTGTAAATTCGTGTAATTTATTGTATTTTATTTTTAATTCATTCTTCTTATACGCACGTATCATGTCAAATCATGATGCAACGAAAATTTTATTTTTTTTCTTAAAAAAATTGCACAATGAGGTAGTTATTTCTAGTAACCATTACTTTCAACAAGTCGTGTAATTGATTGTATTTTACTTTTAATTTATTATTCTTATTGTTTTAATTGACCACTAAATTCTCAACGAACGCATCATGTCAAATCGTGATGTAATGGAAGTTTTATTTTTTTCTTTTAAAAAAATATGCACAATGAGGTGGTTATTTTTATTAATAGAAATTTTATGTTTGCCTAACATTCTATTCAGCTAACACGTGTCAAACTTGCCAAAGTATTTTGTTTGTTTTATTATATTGTATAGATGACTTAGAGAGATAAATGAAATGACAAGCAACATGTTTTCAGACTCAAATGGTGAGTATAATAGAGCTCCGATTCTAACAGGAAATTATGCGTATTGAAAATAAAATATTGAAATTCACATAATTTCTTATGATACATATGTTTGGGAAACCATTGAGAATGACTCTTACTTCTCAAAGATGATGTTGAAAGATATTGAAATTAATAAACCAAAAGAAAAATGGAATGTCTTTGATAAGAAAAAGGTTCAACCAAATTGAAAAGCTAAGAACGTCATTGTATCCACTTTAGGATAAAATGATTTTGATAGAGTTTAGAATTGTTTGATAGCCCAAGATATGTGAAATGCTTTAAAAATACATATGAAGGCTTATATGATCAAAAGATCTAAAAAATTGACAAGTTATAAAATTCTATTAAAATGCTTAGCATGAAAAACGGTTTAACCATTAGCAAAATGGTTAAACAATTCAATATACTTAATAAGCTCAATTATCAAGAAAAAAAACTTTTCAAAAGAAGATCTAATAAAAATGTTGCATGGTTGTGTTGATTATGATTTTATTTCTATAATTTCGGTAGTTGTCAAATATAAAGATTTGAAATTTATGAGTTGGTCTACTATATTTGAAAGAGTTAAAGAAGTTTGAATTGAGGATAAAGAACATTAACAATCAAGAGAAAGTGAAAAAGATGAAGAGAAAGAATAAAGCAAAGGATAGTGCATCATTTAAGTCAAGGAAAGCTGATGAATCTTCTCGTAGAAAAGTGAATTGAGATTCTTTAAGTGACGAAAGTCTAAGTATCAAGTCAAGTGACAGAAGTGAAGAAAATTTTTGCGTCATGGCTGAGGGTTAAACAAATTTGGCTAGTGATGATGAAATCTTTCTTTAACCAATTTATGAATCATTACAAGAGGCTTTTGTAGAACTTTATGAGGATGTTAAAAATATTACAAAACTTTTAAGTCATAGAAAAATAATCATTTTAAATTTTGCAAATCAAATTGATAAGAATTGAAAAAAACTTATCCAAGAAATTTGAATTTGCTCATAAAGTTACACAAAAAACACCTTGATTTCACGAATCATCCAAATGTGAAAAATGTAGTTCAATAGAAAGTGAGAATACTTCATTGAAAGAAATAGTTTCTAAATTTGAAGTTGAATTGCAAAATTTGAAAACTTCAAATCCTATAAATCCATCTTATACCAACAAATCTTTTTTTAATAGATATTATCATAAATCTAAGAAACAATATTTGTCATAGTGACTACTTGTTTTTATTGTGGAAAAAAGGGACAAAAATGATATGAGTGTTTTGTAAGAAAAGTTTTAGTACCTAATGGTAGGATGATGTGGATTTCTTAGGGACTAGTTCCCAGTACTAACCTACAAGGATCCAATAAAAATTGGCTACCTATAAGTCATATTTGATTATTTTGTAGGAATGTTTGAGAGCATCAAACAACAGTTGAAAAAGGATGCTCCAAACATTTGAAGGGTTTCATTTCCTATTTGAAGGATGTTTTAAAAGTTTTGTCGCCTGTGTAAAATCTAACAAAAGTTGTATTTTAAATTGTATATTTTGTTGTCATTTATTCAGAAGCTTTACATTAATGTATGCCTCTTAGCTTTTTCATTGTTGAATTAGTTCAAGTAAGTATACTCTTTTGTGTTTTAGTTGCTTTTGACATGAATCAAAATGTCTCTTATGTGAAATGAATGCAATATACTCTTTTGTATCCTAATTGCGTTTAATATGTCAATTCTTAGTGTTTTGATGTATTTTCATTATCTAGTTTCTTCTAGTTATTCTTTTTTTGGGCCTTTGGATTTTAATTCTTTATGTATGTTGTATTTATCTTCCTTTGTCTCTATTTCATATTTGTTTTATGATTCTACAACCTTTGTTTATTTTCTTGTACTTTGGGTTATAATGCTTTTATGTTACTGTTTTGAAGTTGATTTTATGTTATTTCTTAGTTGTGAGTATGTTTTGGTTATTTGATTCCATCTTATGCGTTATGCGTTGCAATTCCTTTTTTTGTGTAGTTTGGATTATATGGTTGGATGATATAAGTTTGAGCTAATTGTGTTGTGCAAGAACTTTTCAATACTACTAATTTTATAGTTACTCTTTTCTTTTTATAATGTCAAAAAGGGAGAAAGAAAAATTGCAAAATTATTTAGAAGAATTGCTTAAAGTTTGTTCGCACTTTTACACTAACATCTCAAATTCAAGAGAGTTTTGGCCTGCACCTTTCTTTTGACACATTTTGAAAAGAATCGTCAAAAAAGTCTCACAATAATTTATGTAAAGTGTTGTCATCATCAAAGAGGGGGAAATTGTAATTGTAAGGTGTCTCGTTAATTAGTTTTAGTTTTAAACTTAGTATTTTCAGTTATATTAATTTGCTTAGTCTAAATGATGTTTATGTGTGTGTTTTGTTGATTCTCATTGTTTATATCTTGCATAAATTATTTGATTAAGAAAGAGTGCATGAAAAAGAAGTATTATTGTGCATAAACTTAATCACATGTTTTAGCATCCATTAAGTTTGAAACATGTTCTTATAATATTGTGACCATTTCAAACCATTTTCTAAGTTTTATTTAATTTTGTGAATCAACTTATAATCTTTAAGAACTCATTTTTGAAATCCCAAGGCTATGCATTGACTCACTAGAGTGTGAATCGATTCATCAACAAGACAATGAGTTTGGTGCGTCGCACTCATAGTTGTGTATGAGTCTCTATTTGAGTTGTGTTGTTTATTTCAAATATAATCAACGAATCAGTACGGATATCAAATATGCTAAATATTCGAGTCCATCACATTAAAAAAGAAATTCAATTTCCATTATGCGATTTAAATGATTTTGGAATGATTTTTCAATAATATTGAACTCTATTCAACTCCCTTCTAGAGTTCATTGTGAGTCATTTTGTGACTAACATTTATTGATTCTAAAAACCACATAGAATTAAAATAAACATAAAATGATCCACCTCAGCGTGCTATGTGAACATATTCACATGGATAAAGTTAAATTTGGGATTATGCTTAAATATACTTTTGGTCCTTTATATCTTACCAAATATTTATTTTTGTCATTTATCTTTTTTTTTAATTCATTTTCGTCATTAATCTTTATAAATAATGAATGTTAGTTATTTTCATCATAACACTTTTAAATAAGTATTATTATTGTCATGAACTATTTATGTTTAATCTTGAATCAGTTATCAAGTTAAGTGTGCAAATATACCAAAGACAAGATGAAAATACATATAACTCTAATAAATATCATTCATTTTAATGAGTTTATATCTACATCAATACATACTAGTGAAAAAAAGTTAAAATAGATCACTTATTAGAAATAAATGACAAAAATTAATCAAAAGAGGTAAAAAAAAACCAGAATCATTTTTAATTAATAGCAGAAAATATAAAATTACATGATAAAATTGAAGTTTTTTTTTTTTTATAGACTAAAATCAAAATTTATATAAATAATGATTAACCATTATTATAATTTAAAACGATACTTAAAATACAATTTAGGTTTAATGATCATACATTTTTTTAAAGTACAAAGGTTTACGCTCACAGTTGACTTATAATCTCACTATAATTTGTACAATTTTATCATTATTTAAAAAACAACAACATGGACATAACTTTCACTCTCGAAATAAAAGCTTATCTTAACATCTGTTCGAAGCTTATCCGCAACTTTCGTTCTTCACAGCGTTTCTTCCAAAAGCTTCATAATCAAAAACCATAATCTCTTTCCAGTTTCAATTTTCCCCTTCCAATTCCAATTTCAATCCCTAATCTCAATCACCATGTCAACTTCGTCTTCCATTTTCCCTCCAATTTCGATTCTAAGTCTCATCCATTCGATTCATAATAACTCACGATTCAGGTATTCATATTATAACTTCTCATATCTATTTCATTCGTATAATTTCACAAATGAATTGATTTCCTTGTTTTTTTTTGTTTTTGCAGCATTTGAATAATTTCATTATTAATTCTGTAAACCTGTGAGATATGGCTGCCATTGAAGCATTTTCTAAGAGCTTGATTGAAGAGGTTCATAAATGGGGTTGTTTGAAACAAACTGGTGTGAGTTTGAGGTATATGATGGAATTTGGTTCTAAACCTACTGATAAGAATTTGCTTATTTCTGCACAGTTCCTTCAAAAGGAACTTGCTATTAGGATTGCTAGGAGAGCTATTGAGCTTGAAACTCTTCCCTATGGTTTGTCACAAAAACCTGCTGTTTTGAAGGTACTCTATTTTAATTTCATTTGTTCACCATTGCAATATGGAGTTATGGATAGAATCATGGGTTATTATTTATGAAGTGACATGGACACCAGGCACAATATGGACACCATTGTAGTTGTGTCCAAGGAAGGAGTCGTTTAGGAATGTTGAAGGTGTGTTGAAGCGAGGTAAAAATATTTTTGGCTTGGCTGAGGGGTTTGACGTGTGCCGTACATGTTGGTGTCCAACGTGTGTCAAACGTGCTGACATGCTTTAACCTAGGAGTGTTTGTGCTTCATAGGTTATTATTGTTATTGTTTTTCTTGTGTTTCCTTTTTGTTCCCAACTATGGTGTTGTTGATTCAATTCCCTTTGCTTTTGAGTATAATTATTTGATCTTATATATTTTTGGGGAAGAGGGGATGTGTCTTGCAATTATGAAGTTGGTTAACTTTCAAAAGCTAGTATTGTTTTTGTTAATAGTAATAATGAAGTAGTTTATGATTGGCATTAAGAATATATTGTAGATTCCTTTTGTAGGTGTCTTTTTATAATATTTGTTGTGGATAATCATGTCTTGTTAAATTATCTTTGCAATTGGCTTGGCATATAAGCATGTGCATTTCTGTTTTGTTTCGATGTGTACATTGTTTACTCTTTTAACAGTTGTTGAATAGAACCTCTTAAAACAAAAGGCTCAACCTTTTGGATTGAGGTTGGGAGTGATTTATACTTCTAAAAGACTAAAACATCTGTGCACAGGAAGGGCTTACCAGGCGATGAAATTAAAATTTAATTAGAAGGGTTAAACTTCTAAACTTGATCTTAGAAGTTCAAATATCTTGTCAAGAATAACCAACTAAATGAAAATTTTAAGTTTTTATGCTGTTTGGTTCTTGATATATGCTTTAAAATTTGGTCTTGAACATTTTCTCTCCCAAGCTTGCTACAAAGGGGTTTGTGGTTTAATCAAGTGTTATCAATGGCAGATGGCAGATTATGGCAATCGGCCAAAAATATGCCACATAAATATAGCTGAAACATACAGATATAATATAGGCTTTTGGTGGCTGGCACAATCTCCCATGCCCTGACGGTAGGGCAGCAAGTTGACAACACTGGTTTAATCACTATTTTAAGATAATAACTCTGATCTTTGTTTCCAAGATAAAAATTGTCTACTATTAACGGGCCGATACCATAACTCTTTGAGACTGAGATAGAGAATGTTATTTTTGTGATGCTCTTGAATATAGATGTTAACGTGTGCTTTAGGACAATTTAGTGACATTAGGGAGAATCACTCACAGTATAATTAATGTTTTTGTAAATGTTTATTGAACTTTTATGCTCTTAGGTTAGGGATTGGTATGTGGACTCATTCCGCGATATTCGAACCTTCCCTGAAATCAAAAATATAAATGATGAAAAAGAGTTCACTGAAGTTATCAAGGCCATCAAAGTGAGACACAACAATGTGGTACCTACAATGGCCTTAGGTGTTCAGCAGTTGAAAAAAGACTTGAAACCAAATATGGTTAATGAAGATTTTGTTGAGATTCATCAGTTCCTTGATCGCTTTTACTTGTCAAGAATTGGAATCCGCATGCTTATAGGTTAGTTTGGAAAGTATTCTTATCTACGTTCTACAAGACTAAGCAATTTATTTATTTATTTATTTTTACAATTGGGGAATGGAAAATTATTATTTAATAAAGTTGCATAAATTGCAATTTTTCAACTGTTCTCGAGGGCATTAGAATCATGTCCTTTGAGATTAAATAGTCAAACTCTTACTAATGAGCGCTAACATCTAATGGAGGACTATGCTTTATATTTCCTGCTACTTTTTTTCTTTAAATCTTTTTGATGAAGGTATAAAAATACCTACCTTATTTTATGTTTTTTTTTTCATTTGTGTTGGATTTAGGGCAGCATGTTGAATTGCACAATCCCAATCCTCCACCCTATGTTGTGGGTTATATACATACAAAAATGTCTCCTGTCGAGGTGGCGAGAAATGCTAGTGAGGATGCACGATCTATATGTCTTCGTGAATATGGAAGTGCTCCTGATATCAATATTTATGGTGATCCTGACTTCACTTTTCCGTGAGTTACATAGTTCTTCTTACTTTCATGAATTAATTTTCTTTTGTTTTAATGTCATTCGTTAATGTTACTTTTATTACAAGTTATTTCTGTTGCCTTTTCAAAATATGTATATAATTACTGTATGTTTTTACAACAGGTATGTTCCAGCTCATTTGCATCTTATGGTATTTGAGTTGGTTAAGAACTCATTGCGTGCCGTCCAAGAGCGTTATATGGATTCCGACAAAGTTTCACCTCCCATAAGAATTATAGTTGCTGATGGACTAGAGGATGTTACCATAAAGGTAAAAACTAATTAACTTTTATGATGCAATTATTTTTTTTGAGTTACTGTATTTTTTTCTTATGCTTTCATGAAGATGCTTTGTTAAAGCATTTGGTCTAAATGGCATGGTAGATATCAGATGAGGGAGGTGGAATAGCAAGAAGTGGTCTGCCCAAAATTTTTACATATCTGTACAGTACTGCCAGAAACCCATTGGATGAGCATGAAGATCTTGGAGTAGCTGATAGTGTGACAACTATGGCTGGATATGGATATGGCCTTCCTATTAGTCGTTTATACGCTCGGTATTTCGGAGGTGATCTTCAAATAATCTCTATGGAAGGATACGGTGAGTCTATTTTTCACTTCATAACAATAGATTTCCATTCAATATCCTAATGTAGCACTTGAGAGGAATAGGGTTGAGATAGGGGATTTGATTGCATTGCAGCATGATATGATAACCTCCTTTTCTTAGTTAGAGATTATGTACCATCAACAATTCGAATTGACACGACACATACACGGGTTCTTATCGGACACCAACACAACACTATTATTTCATTAGGTCTCTGAAGTTCTACTCTGCTGAGGATTTAGCATCTCAGAATCAGTTTACTTGTATATATTGCATTACATTTTTAGAATACTGATTTGTTATTATAATATATGTTACTCCTTCCATTTACATTTTACTTTTGCTTGCTTTCATGTTCAACAATCAAGTATTCTGATGGAGGGGTCATTGAATGTTTCTTTGCAGGAACTGATGCATATCTCCATTTGTCTCGTTTGGGAGATTCACAAGAACCTTTACCCTGAAATCAAGTTGTTTCATTTCAGTCACACTCGAGTTGTGTGGAGAATTACTCGAAGTAATATTGTCCTAGGAAAAACAAGTAAAAAACGACTGTGCTGTCAATTTTTTTTCATATTCTATTTAACTTGACAGATTTCTTGTAAATATTTCGTACATAAGATTGTGTGTGGTTATTTATTTGCCTTCTGATCCAGCTTTGGGAATTTGTTATTTTCATTGTTTAGAATGAATATACCCCTTTGTTGATGATAAAGGATATTCCGTTCCACTTGTTTTTTTAATTATTTCTTTAAGGACAAAACAAGGTTAAAGCCTAATTTGAACGATGAAATCTACAATAAATGGGAAAAATAGGTTGAGTCAGGCTTTGCATAAATAAATTTGGTTTGTCTAAAAAAACATAGGCTTAATTGCAGTCTTATATTTTCACCGATTTATGAAATTGGTTTTCCTATTTTAAAAGTCGACCTTTTGGTATTTCTTTCATATTTTTAAACTAAAAAAACGACGATATAATATATTTTAAAAGATGTGACATACGATTTTATAATATAAAATTATTTAGATATATTAATTATTCTCATCGTTAATTACATTACAAAAATAAATTTTTTTTAAAGTTCAATGTTAAGTTTATAGAAGGTTTTATTGCGATTTCATGAATGTTAATAATTCTACATGTTGTATCATATGTTATTTAATATATATTACATCGCTATTTTTTAATTAAAAATCAATATAAAGGACCAAAAATTTTAAATTTTAAAATAGAGAAATCAATTTTATGAATTAGTAAAAATAAATAAATTAGAACTACAATCAAATCAAAAAGATAAGTTCTAAGCATGACATATTTCCTTTCATAGGTTCTAGTTGGTCTAGTCCCACAATTTTGAATATTTGGTATGAATTATTAGCGTCCTTAAAAATTTATTCATATTAGTGGTCATAAATCAATTGACATTTCTGTAAATAGACAAGAAGTTAAGTTCTATTTTTTAAAACTGCTAATAACAAATTATAAATAACAAATTCTTAGTATAGAGAGTACTGAGAAATAAAATTACAAGAGTTTGTTTAATACAAGAAAACATCCAATCAAAACTCTACAATTACACAACTCAATCAAAACATTTATTTAATTGAGACATATTAACATTCTATAAATTACTACATCCTAAACACATCATAGGGTGAGGGCAACACGAGTGAAAATCATACACAAAATTAGTCTCTTTAGCTCTAAACCACAACCATGAAATCAATTGCACCTTCTCAACTATTAAGTAAGCATTATACACGTCATGATAAAAAATAACTGAATTACAAATTTTTCACATGTACCACACACAAGCCAACCAAATATCACTGAGTTGTGAACTAATGTCATGACCACCGTTCCCAAGACTGGAAATTGAAGGTCATGAGATTCAACATCTTTATGTAATGTGTTTTCCATCCCTAGCCACATCAAAATAGCCGCCCAAAAAGCACCGAACACCAGACATAGCATGAACAAATGTGGAATAGATTACTTGTCACCACATCCTACCACACACAATTGTGAAATTATATGATTTACTCATCTTCTAAGCAAGTTATCTTTTATAGATATACGATGGTGTGACAGATGTCACATGAACACAAACACCTTTAGTGGAACCCATTAATTTCACACAAGGAATAAAAAGGATAATCCTCATTTTGCGTCGATCATGCTATAAAGTTGTACCCCTCCTTCACAACATAATTGTTATCTTGACCAAAACTACACATCCACCTATTTGAAGAATTCACTTGCAAAACAAAATCACCGAATAATGAGGCACAACCTTCCACTAAATCATTTTCCCACTCAAACAACTCTCTACCCCACTCCCAATTGAAAACCTTTCCCCTAACTCCCTCACCACCACATATATTCTTCAGCGTGATTTTTTATCATAAACCAAATTATACAATTTCCTAAATCTATCACGCAAAAGGCCACCCTCCACCCACAGGTCCTCCTAGAAATGCGTCTCCTCTCCATTCTCCATCACTTTGCTGAAATTATCCACAAACAACCTTTGGTCGGGCCCTCCTGCCATCCCCTCTAACAAAGATAAAATAACCCTCCACCACGTTGAATCCCTAGAAGAACCTCTACACACAATTCCATTGACACTATTTGTTGGTCAAGAAACACAAGAAATGGGTCATCTGAATTATGTTTACTATTTCTATAAATAGTTCAAATGAATTAAAACTAAAGTGATAAAACAAAAATGATAGAATAAATGACTCAACCATTTTATTCTAGTTCACTACTAACCTAGTAGCTACGTCAAGTCTCTTCCTTTGAAAACTTTAATCGACTATGATTAGAACTTACACTTGAAAACTTGGACAGTCATAATGATTGTATTCAATCTTCTCACCTCCAGCATTGTATCATCAAGTTGTTTAGGAAATGGCAGTCACTACCAGACTAAGTTTATAAGTTCTAACAAGTCTGTTCAACTTTCAGCTTAGTGGTGTCAAATGAATTATGTTTACTATTTCTATAAATAGTTCAAATGAATTAAAACTAGTGATAAAACAAAAATGATAGAATAAATGACTCAACCATTTTATTCTAGTTCACTACTAACCTAGTAGCTACGTCAAGTCTCTTCCTTTGAAAACTTTAATCGACTATGATTAGAACTTACACTTGAAAACTTGGATAGTCATAATGATTGTGTTCAATCTTCTCACCTCCAGCATTGTATCATCAAGTTGTTTAGGAAATGGCAGTCACTACCAGACTAAGTTTATAAGTTCTAACAAGTCTGTTCAACTTTCATCTTAGTGGTGTCAAGTCGTTGAGGAACACAATCAGCCATAACTGAGCTTGGTTACAAAGAAACAGTGTTTGTGGGTTTCAGAGTTTTCTCTCTAACTAGAGTGTTTGTAATATAAGCTCTCAAATTTTTCTTTCTTAACATTTAGATAAATTTCATAAATTTTCAAACTCAGTGTTTGTGCTTACTGGTTTGAGATTAGTTTACTTTGAATGAATGTTGTAAGTTTATGTGATTGTGTATGTTGCTTTAATTCAGAATCACATTCTATTTATAGAAGCATTTGCAACATTGCTTTTGTCCTTCAAAATATGGTTGAATGTCGTTCAAGGAATGGTCTTGTTGTCTTTCATCATATGGTATGTTTGTCCTTTAGCATGGCGCTTCATTGTCTTCAAATTTATAGCCATTAAGTTCAATTCTAACTGCTGAGCATAAAACTGAAACATAGATTTTTTTCTAAGTGTTTATAGAATTTTTAGTTTTGCTGAAACATATTGTACTTGGTCAGAGGTATGATCATTGATAAGAGAAAGGAACAACTAGAGGCATAATTAATGAAATAGAGACATGAGCACTAGAAGCACAATTATTAGACCAGAGGCAAACATCAGGATCATGATTTCTTAACCACAATCATGAGTACTAGAGGCATATTTTCTTGACCATAATCAGGAACTAAAAAAATATTATTGACTGAAGGCATGATTTATTAACTGTAGGCAATGATCAAAAGCAATATTATTTTACCAGAAGTAGTTTAACTTGACCAAAGCCAAGAACATCAGAGTCATGATTTCTTCACCATAGGCAATGACCAGAAGCAACTTCAATTGACTAGAGGCATGGAGCAACCAAATACGTAAATACTGGACCCAAAGCAATGGCCAACAGCATGTTTTACTAGACTAGAGGCAACCACTAGAAGCAGGTTTTGCTGGACCAGAGAAAATTTACTAGACCAGAGGCAACCACCAGAATAAAAAGTGAAGGAATGGAGGCACTGACCATGTTAGATCATTGACTTTTACCATAGACATTGATTTTTATAAGAGGCAATTACTTTTTCCAAACATTCATTTTCCTTAGTGTTGACTTTTACCAAATTGTTGAGTTTTTTTATGGGCGTTGCATTTTTTAGGTTTGACTTTTTCCAGGACTTTTATGGCATTGACTTTTGCCATACTGATGACTTTCATTAGAGGCAACTTATTAAGAAATTTAGATGCTTGTTTCATCTCTAGAGGAAAACTATTTGAGAAAACTAGTTAGATAATGTTTGACTAGAAGCTTGATTGCTTCACTAGAGGGAGATTTTCCCAAAGTCTATTTTGCTTAATTATAGGAAGACTTTTAATAGATGTATTGAGAGCATAATTGAATCAGAATCAAATGCAGGCATGGCAAAACTTTTTGTACCATTAGAGTTTAGTTGTTCTAGCTCTTCAAATTTGCATATTTAATTCAAATATGGTTCATTTGTTCACTAATGTTCTGGTTTTTCATATTTGATTCAAATTTGGTTCTTCTATAACAAATTGGTTCTATTGTTTTGGTTTCCAGATTTGAATATCTATATATCATATGATCTAAAGATTCTGGTTAAATAGATTTGTATCTCCATCTAAGTTTGCATTCTTGATGAATTTGATTTGATTGCACATGCATATCCTCTTATTTAGAAGTTTCATCTGATATTGGTGTTTCATTTGTTTTAGCAATTTCTTCTAAATTGATTGTTTCCTCTAATTTTGCTTGTTCTTCAAATTTTGTTGTTTCCTTTTATTTTTAAAGTGCTGCTTAATTCTCATATTTTGAAGATCAAGTCTTAGAATATATGCCTTTCTTCCATCATGTGTTATGAGTATATGTTGCCCAATTGTAATAACTGAAGTTTCAACTTTGTTGTTTAGGATATCTACAAGATAAACAATGTTGTCCTTTGGTGCCCAAATCTGATTGGGTCCAGGTGTGTTAACTTTCAAGTTTTTTTTTTTGTCTTTCCATGTTTTTAGCATATGGCAAGATATTCTATTGTGACCTTTCTTATGACAATAACGACAAACAGTTTCATACAACACATACTTAGGTTTTTCTATTGGTTCTACATAGCCTATGCCTCTTTTGTTATTTCTGCTAACACCATAAATCATGGAAGCTTGTTTGCTTTTGTCTACGCCATTTGCAAGAAATTCGTAAAAGGCTAATTCATACTTAACAAATTTGCAGATTTTATCCTCTGATTTGTTTGAAACATTTTCTTTTAAATTCAGATTTTATCCTCTGTTTTTAACATATTTTCGTTCAAAATCTGATTTTCTCTTTTTCAATTTTTAAGTTATATTTCAAGAAAACTGCATTTAGTTGTCAAGGTATCATTATATTTTCTAACTGATTTATGTTTTAAAAATATATTATGATTTTTGTTTAAAAATTCATTGATTACTTGGATAAGTTCATGTAACACCTCAAATTTTTTATCTAAAGATTACTTAAAAGATATTTAATTTCTTTTAGAAACAACTGTATTTTTTTTCTTAGGAATATTTCATCATGTAATAAATGGAAGATGCGTCAGAAAATGACCTGATATATATTTTATTTTTATTTTTTATTTTTATTTATTTTTATATTTTTTTATTAGCGAATGAAATATCACTTCTGCATTTCTATTGAAAGTTAATGATGAAGAGTAAATAACTTTACAAGTACTACAAAAAAAATTTAGTAATACAATACATTATTTTTAAGTAAAAGTCCAATTTTCCCACGTGAGTGCACCAAACAAACATTATTATACAACACTTTGAGATCATTGGTACCTAAATGTTGGTGTAAGGGGTTAATTCATCTCACAACAAAAATTAAACCAAATTATAAATTAACGGTCATAAAATATGAATATAAAATATTTTCGTATTAAAAGATTTAAAGAAATTGATTCTTTAATAGTTTTCAAAGATGTATCAAAAGTCATAAAATGTATCTAAATAAAGCAAGTATCAATCGTAGAGAAAACAATTAGATCAAAATAAAAATAACAATAAAATGAATGCAAGTAATGCATGCTCCTAAACATATATGATCCGGATATAACCAGTCACACAGGCGTCCACACAAAAGTCACTCATATCAATGGGAAAAAATTAAACCAGCCACACAGGTGTCCACAAAGATGCATATGATATGTCATGAAATGATAATGATGCTCAAAAGGTACATGCCACCACCCACTTAGAAAATCACACAAATCACAAGACACACAAGCAACCACAAAGATAACAATATTTAAAACACAAATCATCAGCCACTTCCACAAAGACGACAATAGTTAAAACACAAATCACCAGCCACTTAGGCAACCACAAAGATAACAATATTTACAACACAAATTATCAGCCACTTAGGCAACCACAAAGATAACAATATTTAAGACACAATTCACCAACTACTTAGGTAACCCCAAAGATAACAAAATTATAACACAAATCACCAGCCACTTAGGCAACCACAAAGATTACAATATTTAAAACACAATTCACTAGGCACTTAGGCAACCACAAAGACAAAATATTTCAGATTAAATTTTTTAATCACATAAGACATCAAATTTATATTTTCATGGATGTTCATAGTTAGAGCTTAATAACGTAACACATCAAATATGCACATGAACAAATATCTCAAATCACCAATTTCATTTTAATAATTCATAAGATTCGATTTGACTGCTTGTTATTGATAAAAATTAAAACTCCTATTACCAAGAATACAATAACAACAAAAATTATATTCCTTTCACAATAAAGTCTTCCGCATTATATAAATGAAGTATACATTAATACATTTCAATAAATCATTTTCTCATATTGTCAAAATTAAAAATATAAAATTCTCATCAATTTCCTCTTGACACATATATTGTTGATAAACGTCAAGTTTAAATTTAAAATACTCAAAAAGTCAAGACTTAATATCAAATACATCAAACATATTACTAATGATATCATCATAAAATTATAATTTTATAATTAAGTACTTTAAAACACGTAAGGCGTTAGACATTTTCACTACAAACATAATAATCAAGGGATAATAATAAAATATAACTCTATAAATTAATTTCATAAAAATAGATGTCTAACTCAAAAGAAACAATCAAAATATTATAGTTAATTTCTTTACGACAAAAATAAAATCAACCTTTTTCTTTTAAGACATCCAGACATCATATCAATATCCTACGAACCGCTAATTTAATATCTAGCCTAACTCGACATGGGGAAAAACCCTTACCTTAGGCACTTTCTTTCTTAACATCTCTAAATTCGCACGAGAAATAGCTCATGAGGTAATGATGAATTCAACACCGATAGTTATTGGGATTTATGACTTAGAAAATTATTTTAGAAGTGTATGAATGACAAATAGGTGTGACAGGAAGAGGCCTGATAGAAATGTATGAACATAAAGCTATTTACGTTGAAATATTACGATTGAGTTCTTGTCTAAAATTGAAGTGCACTTAATTCCAAAATTATGCTATCAATAATTACTATTTATTTAATTTTATTAGGTTGTTACAATTCGGTTGAAATCATGTGTATTTATGTGTATGAGTTAATTAGGATTAACTAATACAGTTCACCATATATTGCAGGGTGTCACACCATCCATTTTAATTAAATAAATAAATTAGAGGGTGTCACATCACCCAATTAATTTTTTATCTAATAGTTACAAAACCAAAAATAGCATAGAATTATTTTGTAGACAATTAAAATAAATTTACAATTTTAGTTTAAAAGAGATGAATGCATGAGATACAAAAAGGAGACTAGTCATCTCTTAATTGCACAAAACAAAACTCATAATTAAATTTACAATCTTCGTTTAAAAAATAAATTAAAGGTGTTAAAAATGAGTTAATACATATTATGCCAAGAAAACACCACTAATTTTATTTTTTTAGGATGGACTAAAAATATTTTCAAAATAGTTATATATAAAGGTTGGGTTTCACTAACTCTATAATATCTCCTAAATTGAATACTTATTTGGTCGTAAATAAAACTAACAATCAATATAATTTTTATAAATTCAAATTTAATTAAATAATTCAATTAATATTTTATCAACTAAAATAAATCAAGCAAGACAAGAATACCACTCACACATAACAAAATAAAACAAACATATATAACACATCAATTTCATGATTATAAAAACTAATCAAATAAAAAAATGCACAAAAGTCCATTTAGAAAATAATCACATCCTAAATCATCCTCATGTAATTGTCACGCCAAAACAATTAAATAAAAATAAAGGTTATAATTATTCAGGTAAAATAGAGTGTGATAAAATTTAGTTTAATATATTTATACATAGAATAATTATTAATTTAATAATAAATCATAACAATTACTAACAAGACACATATATAATATATATAAAAATTTTGGGGTGTTACAATTCACTTCTAGATAGGTCAAAAATTACCTTGATTTCTTCATCTATAGAATCACTTCCAGAATCAAAGTCATCTTCTTCATCAACCATCAGACCCATATCATCATGCTTGTCATCTTCAGAGGATTCATGATTCATCTCATGTAGCCATCAAAACCTTTTTTAAGACTTGAAATCTTTCCTCTAGAACTTTCCTTTCTTTAGATTTGGACATTCTAATTTTACATGACCAGGTTAATTGGATCCATAACAGATGATAATTTTCTTTTCAGATTTATCACCTTTTTCTCTGTTGGACTACCTTTAATATCTTGAGGAAAAGAATTCTTCTTGTTGTTTCACATCCTCTAATTCTTCATTTTGTTCCTCTGAATCATTATCCTCTGATTCTGTTGATTCTTGTGGAGCTTTATAATTTGTTTTCTTTTATTGATATTTGAGAGCCAAGAACTTAGATTTATTTTTGGGCTCATGTTCTACCAGCTCAATTGATGATAATTAAATAAAAGGTTAATTAAGAGTTTTAATTATGATTCTAAGTGTTTTAGTATTTAACATATGTATTTGCGTGTGTTAAAACAAGATAGGTACCAAGCATAAAAAAGCAGATCTCATTAAAATCAAGAAAGTAAAATCAGTAAAACGAATAACGTTCTTAACAGATTTATGGAAAACGAAGAATGTTCTCCACATCGGCCATAAACAAGAATGACCATGTTTTTATGTAAAAGAATAGATTCAGGAAGTGTTATCCATTCCACATTACTTTGTAACTTAAGGTTATATTGTTAATATAGCTTGAGTACTGTGTAAAAATTCTTTTATGATTTAAAAGGTAGCTTGTAAAATCCTTTAAGAAATAGTGTAGGTAACCTGTGAAAATCCTTTCTAGATAGTAAGGTAGAAATTGTGTAATAGATCAAGACTGATATGTGGAAAATGTGTGAAATCCATTGCTTTGAACATTTAATGGAAAATCTCACATTTGTGAGGGCTGAATGTAACTTGTGTTGGATGAACCAGGATATATGCTTGTGTGATCTCTCTGTCCAATCTCTATTTATTATTTGTCTTACATTCAGTTTTTATATTGATAAATTGATATTGTTGTTTTTCCACTAACCAAGAACGTTCTTCGTTTGTAACCAAGAACAATCTTGAGTTACACATTTCAGTTTTTAAACAACAATTTTTAAAAGGGGAAATTATAATTCAAACTCCCATTCCTAATAATTGACATTGTTACTTCAATTGGCATCAAAGCCAATCTCTAAGGATTTAAATACCCAAAAAGTGTTAGAGCAAAAGATTCAGGAAGATAATGTGAAAAGCTAATTACATTGTTGAAGTAGGGTCATCAAACATACCACCATACTTTGATAGCTCAGATTATTATTTAAAGAAAAGCAAAATGCAGTTCTTCCTAAAGTTACAAGACACTGGTATGTGGCGAATCAACATAGATGGAGACTTCATATCAAGAGTAGATCAAACCGATTCAACATCTGCTGAAAAGAAGGAAACATATTGGACAACAGATGAAAAATATAAGGTAATTCTAAACTCAAAATCTTAACTATTTCTATCTTGTGATTTAAGCAGAGAAGAAAGCAAAAAAGTTGATGAGTGCAACACTGCTAAAGAAGTATGGGATACATTGCAAACTCATCACGAAGGAACAAGATATGTTAAGAAAACAAGAATTGACATTAGCACTCGAAAGTTCAAATTATTTGAAATGAATGAAGGAGAAACAATCAATGAAATATACTCAAGATTCATAACCATAGTGAACGAAATGTGTTCTCTTTGTAATTCCTATTCAGTGCAAGATAGGGTAAGAAAGATCATGAGATGTCTTCCAATCATGTGGAGACCAATGGTGACAGCTATAAGTCAAGCCAAGAATCTTGAGCTTCTAGGCTTGGAAAAACTTACTGGAACTCTAAGGGCACATAAAGTGCTATTATAAGAAGATAAACTTGTAAAGAAAGGCAAAATAATAGCTTTAAAAGCATCTCAAAATCCATAAAGTATTCAACAAAGAAATGAGAAAAGTGACTCATAAGACGACCAAGAAGATGTTGATGAAGAGATTTCTCTCCTCACAAGAAAGATACAAATAATGATGAGGAGATTACTCTCCAGATAAAAAGGACTTCAAAACTGAAGTAGATCAAAAGTAAAATCACTTGTTTCGAATGCAATAAACAAGGACACTATAAAATTGAATGTCCATTGAACAAAAGAGTACCAAAGAAATTCCCCTTCAAGAAGAAGTCAATGATGGAAACCAGGGATGATTATGATGAATCACAAACAAATGAACTTGAAGAAGCCAACCTATGTCTGATGGAAAACACCAAAGATATAGAGGTAACAAATGGATCACAAGAACATTCCTAGTTTTAGCAAGAATAATCTTGTTGTATGGATGATCTTATCCATTCACTTACTCATGACAATTAGCCTACTTCCAACGGTTAAATGAGTTGTCATAAACTCTCTTGAAGCCTATAAATAAAGCTTCATGGTGAATAACAAACTAGAACTCAATGTGCCAAGCAAAACATCACTCATTCAATCATACTCGAGCTTCTCAAAATCATTTTATATATGTTGCAGTTCCATTTCTTATTGTTATATTAGAATCATTGATTATTGAGTTCTAAAATATAGAATCTATTTCTCAAACAAGAGTTGAACAATACCCAGATTCTAACATTCACAAAATCATTACTTTGTAACTTAAGGCTATATTGTTAACATAGCTTGAGTAGTGTGTAAAAATCCTTGTATGATTTAAAAGGTATCTTATAAAATCCTTTATGAAATAGTGTAAGGTAACCTGTAGAAATCTATTCTAGATAGAAAGATAGAAACTGTGTAATGCATCAAGATTGATCTATGGAAACTGTGTGAAAACCAAAAACGTCTTGCTTTGAGCACTTAGTGGAAAATCTCACATTTGTGAGGACTGGACGTAACCCGCGTTGGATGAACAAGGATATATACTTATGTGATATCTATGTCCAATCTCTATTTATTATTTGTCGAACATTCAGTTTTATATTGATAAATTGATATTGTTGTTTTTCCACTAACCAAGAACGTTCATCGTTTGTAACCAAGATCAATATTGAGTTAAACATTTCAATTTTTAAACAAGAATTTTTAAAAGGGGCAATTATAATTCAAACTCCCTTCATTATAATTGACATTGTTACTTCATCAATCTCATGAGATCTAAGAGAACTCTTCAGCTCTTCTAAAGGCAGTTTGTTCATATCTTTTGCCTCTTGGATAACAGCTACCTTTAATCTCCATGTTCTAGGAAGACTTACAATCTTCTTCACATGGTTAGAGATATTATAGCTCTTTTGTTGCACCTTATGTCCAAAACCAAAGTTTGGAATATAGAGAGCATTTGCTCAATATTTTTATTCTCTTCCATCTTGAAGAGTTCATACTTTCTAACAAGCAGATTGTCTTTGGCTTCTTGCAACTGTTTGCTTCCTTCATAGTTTAAACCCAAAGAATCACACATACTTTTGACTATGTCTTTGTTGCTGCACTTGTAAAATTATTTGGAAGTGATAACATTGACGATGAAGGTTCTAGCTCTGTGATGCATTAAGATTTTTTCTGGCTATCTCAACACCTTCAGCACTTGTTGGAGCAACATAGCCATCTTTTACCATGTCCCACAATTTAGGACCATGAGAAATATAGAAACTTCTGATTATGTCCTTCCAGTACTCAAACCTTTCTCCATCAAACAAGGAAAGGGCAACCACTACCGAACTGAGTTTACAAGTTCTATCAAGTCTTATCAACTTTCAGCTTAGAGTCATCAAGCCATTGAGGAACACAATTAGCCACTAATGGGCTTGGTTACAAAGAAATCGTGTTTATGGATTTCATAATTTTCTCTCTAACTAGAGTGTGTTTGTAATATAAGCTCTAAGATTTTTCTTTTTCAACACTTACATAAATTTGACAATTTTTATAACTTAGTGTTTTTGAGTGTTAATTAGAGATTAATTTACTTTGAATGATTGTTGTGAATTGTTATGATTTTGCATGTTGTTTGAATTAAGAAACGTGTTCTATTTATAGAACCCTTTGCAATATTATTTTTGTCCTTAATGTCCTTCAAGGAATGTTCTTGATGTCCTTCATGGTGGTCTGTTTGTCCTTTAGCATAGTGCTTCCTTGTCTTTAAAATTATATTCATTGAGTTCAATTCTAGTCGTTGAGCATAAAACAGAAACTTATAATTCTTTCTAAGTGTTTCTGGAATTTCAGTTCTGCTAAAACATAATGTACTTGATCAGAGGCAAATAGGGATGGCAATGGGGCGGGACGGAGACGGTTTTAAGCATTACCAACCCCGCACCCGCAACTCCAATACGGCCCCCGCACCCGCATCCTCACTCGTCGGGGGTGATTTTTAAACATCCACCCCCGCACCCGTCGGGGGTGATGTGTTCATCAACAATGAATTTTTTTATTCATAGCATAACTTCTAAATTTACAATAATGATGTAAACTAGTGTCAACACAAAAGAAACAAATATCAAGTCTACAAGAAAAAGTTGACATTATGGAGAAAAATTCTGAAAAACTAAAACAGAATTTTACATGCAATAAATGTGATTCCCTCTCTTTCAAAATTGTTCAATTAAATAAGGTAATTGAACGTTACAAAAAGGGACAAATAGGATTGGAAAATGTTTTAAATATGAAAAGATACTCAAATGACAAAAGTGGTCTTGGATATTCAAAATTTAATAAACAAAACTTGAATAAGACTAATTTTGTTAAAGCAAGTAATCAATCCAATCAAGAAAATATTATAGTTATGAAAAAGGATCATCATTATAAAGAGAGAATTATTCAAAATAAATCTCATACACATGCTACTAAAAATAGGTTGAATCCTACTTGTTCTTATTGTGGTCTTCATAGTCACACACCTAATGCCTGTCACATTTGAAACATTAGTGTTCCAAAAGGGCATTACATGTGGGTAAAGAAAGGTACATATACTTTGTCATCTCTCTTCAAGATCTAAAATTTCCTCTTAATAAATTGTTAGAATTAATTTCTTGATGTTTATTTTCTTTTCATATGTGAATATCTGCCTTACATGTTGAAATTTCCATGAAAAATTTAGTTTTTCAGCAAAAATTCGATAATGTAGTCGAATACAAATGTCTGAATTTGAATACATACTTTTCCAGAAATTCCTGTATTCGAATACAACTTATGTGTAGTCGAATACACGTTTCCATAACAATGTGTATTCGAATACAACTAGGTGTAGTCGAATACACCTTCGCGTTTTTACCTAGATATAAAAGTTTGGTATCATTGCAACTTGTTAACTATTCTGATGTTATGACTTCATTCTCAATTATGTTATCCTCCCTGTTAACTTGTATGCCGTTTTCTTATTAGTATGGTTATGCTTGCAAATTGTATGTTTTCTATATTTTTCCTTCTTTTTGATCTTGTCAAAAGGGGGAGAAAATTTGGTATTGTTGTTGCATTACAAACCTTGTAGGTACTCAAACAATTTTTCAATTAATCATATACAACGGGGGAGTACGCATATATTACGGGGGAGCAGTGGTTCAAATTACACAATCTCTCCACAACAACAACATTTTGTCATAATCAAAAAGGGGGAGAATGTAAACTACATGTTTTTGATGAAGACAAGGATCAACAATTATGGTCAATGCAACAAGATCAAATATCTTCATTAATAAGCTTCAAATCCAAACACTAAAAGACAAAATGTAAAGGTATATGATACAAACCAATATTTCACTTACATGAGAACAAGTCATATTTACATATGCATTTAAAGCAGTTTCAAAAGTCAAAACAACATTAACAAAGTCTTAAAAATCATATTTTTGACAAAAGACATAAGTGTATTCGAATACAGCATCTTGTATTCGAATACAATGCAAGTCAGAAGCAAAAATCTCAAAGTTGTATTCGACTACGACTATGTGTAGTCGAATACACTTCAAGTCAGTGGCCAAAAATTCTTATATGTGTATTCGACTACAACCATTTGTAGTCGAATACAAAGTAAGTCAGTGGCAAATGTTTACTAATCTGTATTCGACTACACCAATGTGTATTTGAATACAAGATGTAAATTTTGAATATTTTTGAACGTTACAAAGAGGTGTATTCGAATACACATATTCTGTATTCGAATACAACTGGAAACAATACAATTTTTCAGATCTGGGATGGCTCTAGAACATTGTATTTTTTCATCAAACCTCTTGGATCAATGGCCACGAATCTGAAGGGATGTTTATGGAGTATAAATACCCCATAACTTCAGATAAAAAATAACACAATCCTTGAATCAATATCTTGAACAACTTTGAACAAAATTCTGATTTTTTACAAAGTATTTGCATTTCAGTTTCATATCATTTAGAAAGGTTCTCAAGTACTTGAATTATTATTGGATTGTTCATCAATATACCTCTCCTTATTCTTATTCAAATCATATTGTATCACTTGTAAAGGAAAGTAGTACTTTCTTAAAAGTAGCTTAATCTAAGATAGTGTTGTGCTATCTTAGAAGTGTTGTTAGAAGTTTGTTGCAAGAATCACAGGGTGGGAGTTGTACATTTTCTGACAATTAGTGGATCAATCTCTTGTGGTGTGCAAGAGGACTGGACGTACCCTTGGTTATAAGGGAAACCAGGATAAATCTTAAGTGTTCATTTATTTGTTGCACTTTATTATTAGTAGACACTTTATTAAACTCAGAAAATTCAACTACCATATCACTAAAAACACAAAAATTTACTAACACCTAATTCACCCCTTTCTTAGGCGTACTTCTATACTTACAAATGAAAATAATAAAATCACAATATCTTCAAATTTGTTTAAGTTTGCTACAAGTCATAATATTTTGATAAACAAAAGTTCAATTCGAACAAAAGTTCTAAATATTCAAAGTTCAAATGAACTAATCAATCAAAACAGTAAAAAGTTCCAAATCATCAAACCAAAAAGGTTCTAAATAAGCATTTTCTAACGATCATCTTCAAGACGGGAATTGGAAAGTGAAGTAACACCACTGATCAACAATTCACCTATATTAAAAAATAAAAGTTAAATATTAACATTTAACATGACAAATTTAAATCAAACAATGTAAAGAATAAAATACCTTCATCGTCAGACTCTATTTCATTGAGTAAAATAGCATTTTCATTATCCATTTTAGAATTTGAGTCACCTATCAATATCAACATAGTACAATATAAACAACAATAATTTAAGATATACAAAATTATTAGCTATTTCAAATATATTAAAATCTAAATGAATAATTTAAAACAAATACTAATCTTCTCAGCACTCCATAACCAACTTCTAGCACACATCAAGGCCTCTAAAGTAGTCCAGTGAAGTCGGTCAACTTTGATAGGGAAATTTCTTGCAATAATTACATTTAGCTTTTTCTTTTCCATCAACTTTGACCTTTGTAAAATGATCCCATACAGTACTTTTAAGTCTATTGTTACGATCTTCGAGTATTTCATCTGTCATATTATCATTTGTCTCATCGTGTGGTGTTTGCACAGTTTCATTTGGTGTAGAAACATTAACTAACGGATTACAACTTTCATTCATAGTTGGTTGATGTGAACTTTCTTTTGAAGTAAGTTGACATGGTAGTGGTTGAGATGATGTGCCTTCAATTTCCATTTATATATTCTTTTGTGCTTATAATTTTTTCTTGGATATATTTTTAGGTTCAAGCTGTTGAGAGAACCCCTTCCATGAGTGAATTGAATGAGATTTTTTTTGGGCAGGTATTTTTTGCAAGACAATATGCAGAAACTTATCCAGATTTCAGCAAGAAAATAATAAGAAAATATGCAATTAAAATGTAGAAAATTTGAAAACGAACCTTAAAATTATAGCGGCAAAGAGAATAAGAGGTGACACACTAAGGATGACAAAGACGGCGCACGGAGAGGAGGGAGGAGGGAGGATGACTGGGACAGAAAAAGTGAGGGTGGAGGTGGACGGTGGCAGCAAGCTAGGAAAAAGAAGGAAGATTGATTAAATTAGGATTTTGTTACTATTTTAAGAGATATAAGGGTATTTAAGTAATTGTATTTATGTCGGGTGGGTGCGGGGCGGATTTGATGAGACCTGCCCGTAACTTTGAAAAACAGAGAAAATCTGCACCCGCATCCATTAAAAATGGTTTTTCCCCGTTAAATGCGGGGTGGTTCGGGTGGGTTCGGGTTCAAATGCCATGCCTAGGAAAATAACAACCATAGACATTATCACTAAACCAGAGGTAGGAACAACTAGAGGCACGTTTAATGAACTAGAGGCATGAGCACCAGAGGCACGTTACTGGACAAACGATAAGTTTGATGGACCAGAGGCAAACATCATAATCATGATTTATTGACTAGAATCACGAGTACCAGAGGCATATTTTCGTCATCATCATAAGGGAATAAAAGCATACTTTTTCTTGACCAGAGGTAAGAACATTAGAGGAATGATTTCTTGACTAGAGACAATGACTAGAAGTAATATTCTTTGACCATAAGCATGGACCACAAGCAGTTTAACTTCATTTGAGGCAACAACATCATAGTCATGATTTCTTGACCATATGCAATGATCAGAAGCAGCTTCACTTGACCAAAGGCAAGGACCAAAATCAGCTCCACTTGACTAGAAGCATGGAGCAACCAGAGGCATAATTATTAGACAAGAAGCAATGACCAAAGGCAGTTTTACAGGACCAAACGAAAGTTTACTCAACGAGAGACAACCACCAGAATCAAAAGGGAATGACCAAATGCATACTACTAGAGGCCATGACCATGTGAGAGTGTTGACTTATACCATATGCATTGACTTTTTCCAATGTTGACTTTTAACTAGGTGTGTTGACTTTTTGCAAACATTTCTTTTCATTGGTGTTGACTTTTACCAAAATATTGACTTTTTTTGGTTTAACTTTTGCCATAATGTTGACTTTTATGGATTTGACTTTTGGCATGACTTTTTTTTGCGTTGATTTTTGCCATACTATTGACTTTCACCATAAGCAACTTATCAAAGGCAAAGAAATTCAGATGCTTGCTTCATCTTTAAAGACAAACTATCAAAGACAATTGGTTATATGCAGTTTGACTAAAAGCTTGATTGCTTCCCAGAGGCAGACTTTCCCAAAGTCTATTTTGCTTCACCAGAGGTAAACTTTCAACAGATGTACTCAGAGAAAAATTGAATCAGAATCAGATGCAGTCTTGAAAAATCTTCTTGTACCATCATAGGAAAAGGCAATCTAATGCTTTGTATTATTAGTAGCAGTGTTTCATATACGTTTTTTCACCAATTTTGAATGTGAAATTTTCCATGTCTTTTTGACCAATCACCATAGGATAAATTCTAATATCCTACTTATTAATTGTGATCTTGGAATTGCACATTTAAATGAAAAATTAATGCCTAAAATTGTTCCCACAAATTGATTTTGTTATCATCAAAATAAGTAGGATCTTTTGTACTTTAAATAGATTTTGATCTCACAATCTCTTACTTATGACACAACACTTTTAACCTAAAACCCTATTTCTCACTCCTCGCCCTCCAAAACTATTTCCCTAACATAGTTAAATTAAAAGAATTCAAATTGTGCATCCCTACCCCACTTTTCTCTCGACTTTGACATACCTTATCCATTTAACCTAGTGGATCTTTCTCGAATTCTCACTCTATAAAAAAGATTAAAAAAATAGATTCAATTTAAAAAATAGTACCTGACGAAGCTTTGAAGAAAGAAAGAAAGTAAATCGACAACGCAGACAAAAGAACGTTAATGAGAACAAGTCGAGCCCACATCGAAAGATTATGGTTTCTCCACCCAGACAGTCGAGTATAAATACTATTGATCATATGCTTCCAAAACACCAACCTCCTCGTATTATCCCCAGTAGACATACTTATATATTTAAAGGGAGTGTGGTTCACCTTACAATATAAGAGATATGTCGCTTCGACTAAACAAGATTCAAACACATTAGTTTCCTCTAAGAGACTCTTATGTAAATTAAAATCTGACATTAATTCAAACATCAAAAGAATGGACTTAATAGCAATCACATTTTCCCAACACTTCGTTCCTATAATCACAATATCATCTGCAAATGTGACACACAACATTGATCCTTACTTCCAACATCATAACCTACAAACAACTCGTTTCGAGTAGAAGCATACATCATTTATAGCGTTGAGAGCCTCTACCGCTATAAGGAGGAGAAAAGAAAATAAGGGATCGCATTGACGGAAACCCTAACACAAATAGAATTCCTCTTTTGGTGCCCATTGACCAACACAAATGCCTTTACCATCCTAACATATTCTATAATTCACCTTCTCCATTGTCCCGAAAACTTCATTTTTATTTGAACTGCTATCAAATAGTCTCATAATGAACCATAAGTCTTTTCAAAATCTACCTTAAACATATGCAACTCCTTCCTATTGTATTTACCATCATCTAATAATAAATTATAAAATAAAATAAAATTAGAATCACTACTATTAAGAGAAATGAGACAGAAAAATACAATTAGATAAGATGAGTTTTCTATACTTTGATTCTTAATTCTTAATTTAAATGACAAATATTTATCTAATTTAATATATTTAAATTATTATTTTGAAAAAATATGTTTAAATTATTGAAAATACTTCAAAAATATTTGCAAGTATACGATTTAACATGTTAAATTTAAAAGGCTTTTTAGATGGCATAAATTTCGACATTTTCATCTAAAAGACTTCTTACAAATAGTTGATATTGTCTATGTAATATGACATAATTGAAGTTTAACATATACTAGAGGCATAATTGCTTATGCGGTCTCTTAACTTAATTTCTGATAACACTTCAGTTATTTATATATATTTTTTCTCAATTGTCATTTATTTTATTTTAAGTCAAAAATTTGATCTTTTGTTTTAAAATGTTAACAATGTTATCATTTTTTACAAAAATTCATCTAAATTTTTAAACAAAACTCATAAAATTAATTATCATCTTCAATATAATGCAAATTTACAAGTCAAATTATGAACAATTGTATCTATATTAGATCATAAGCCTCAATGAAAATAGACTAAGGTTATTGATAAATTTATAATATGATGTTGAATGATTGCATATTCAATTTAACATTAGCAACATATTAATGTTTCTTTTTATCATTTTTCTAATTATTTATGAGAAACAAAGAGTAGAAAAGATTTATGGTTTGTTTTCTACCTTTTTAATTTTCGCAATTTTATTTATGAAATCCTATATTTTAAGACTAGAATAGTAGTTAGTATTTACCAAAATATCTAACCAACCTTAATTAAAAATAAAAGGTTTAATTATAGTTTTGGCCCCCTTATTTTAACTGAATCGCGAAAGTAGTTCCTCCATTTTGTTTCTCCTCAGTTTTGGTCTCTCAAACAGAATTTTGGCCCAAAACTTGATGAAATTTCATTTTTTAAAGCCGTACTACATCATTTATGATAATAGGTTTTAGGTATAATTGTTGCAAATGAGATTTTAAGGGACCAAAATGAAATTTTATCATATTTTAGACTAAAATTTTGTTAGAGGGACCAAAACTGGAAAGAAACAAAATGAAAGAACTATTTACGCAATTCAGCTAAAATAGAGAAACCAAAACTGCAATTAAGCCAAAATAAAAACTACAACTTTCTTTCATCCAATTCAAAATCACCTTTGATTATAAAATCTGATCAAATTTTACTAGAACCAACTAATGTCGGTACAACAATTTGAATATGACCAAAGCGAAAGAAAAAAAAACAAGTCCTCATGTGATTTAAAGATAAATCACCCGATTAAACTGCCAAATATTAAATTTCTTTACCATTTATCAAAAAATATAAATAAAATAAATAAATAACAACAGACTCAATGTTCGGTACGATGTCAATAATTGCAAAAAGTAGCAAGTGGGGCTTTTATAAAAAAAAATAGTGATTGAGATTTTAAAACTAAGAGGTAGAAAAATAGTGATAGGCAATTATATTTCGTAAATGCTATTAGAAAAACAGTAGAGTTATAAATCTACGTCGAAAATCGTAAAACTATATTAAAGGGATCGAGAATTAGCCAGTAAATTGCTTCCTTCCATTGCCAAAAAGAATTCTTATACATATCGCATAACTTTCCATCCAGTTGTTACTCAAAGGAAACAAAATAACCCTATAATCATCACCATCTCAGAAGAAGAAAAAAACCCAAAACACTGGCCAATTTTATAAAACAAAAATTAAACAGAGATCTAATTTAATCGACTTCTTCAATTTTGGGGCCAGCACCACTAGACCCAGAGGGAGGAACATCATCATCCATACCACCAGCCATATCAGGAGCACCACCACCTTGGTACATCTTTGCAATGATTGGATTACAAAGACCCTCAAGTTCCTTCATCTTATCTTCAAACTCATCAGCCTCTGCCAATTGGTTATTATCCAACCACTGAATTGAAGCTTCAATAGCATCATCGATCTTCTTCTTGTCTTCAGGTGAAAGCTTTGAACCAATTTTCTCATCTTTAATTGTGTTCCTCATGTTGTAAGCATAGTTTTCCAAAGCATTCTTTGCATCCACCTTCTTCTTGTGTTCCTCGTCTTCAGCCTTGTATTTCTCTGCTTCTTGCACCATCTTCTCAATCTCGTCCTTTGAGAGTCTACCTTTGTCATTAGTAATTGTGATCTTGTTCTTCTGTCCGGTTGTCTTGTCCTCGGCAGAGACATTCAAGATACCATTAGCATCAATGTCAAAGCAGACAGTGATTTGAGGAACTCCACGAGGAGCAGGAGGAATGCCCGAAAGCTCGAATTTTCCCAACAAGTTATTGTCTCTTGTTCTTGCTCTTTCACCCTCATAGACTTGGATCAAGACACCAGGTTGATTGTCAGAGTAAGTAGAGAAAACTTGTTCCTTCTTGGTTGGAATTGTAGTGTTTCTTGGAATCAATACAGTCATGACACCACCAGCAGTTTCCAAACCTTGAGACAATGGAGTAACATCCAAAAGCAACAAATCTTGAACCTTTTCGTTGCCTTCACCGCTCAATATAGCTGCTTGAACAGCAGCTCCATAAGCAACAGCTTCATCAGGGTTGATGCTCTTGCAAAGCTCCTTTCCATTGAAGAAGTCCTGCAACAATTGCTGAACTTTTGGAATCCTAGTAGAACCACCAACAAGAACAACATCATGAACAGTGCTCTTATCCATCTTTGCATCTCTCAAACACTTCTCTACAGGCTCCATACACTTCCTGAAGAGATCCATGTTGAGTTCCTCAAACCTCGCACGAGTGATTGTAGTGTAAAAATCAACACCTTCATAAAGAGAATCAATTTCAATGGTGGTCTGTGCAGTTGATGAAAGAGTCCTCTTTGCTCTCTCACAAGCAGTTCTCAACCTCCTAAGTGCCCTAGGGTTGCCACTAATATCCTTCTTATTCTTCCTCTTAAACTCTTGAACAAAATGATTAACCATTCTATTATCAAAATCTTCACCACCAAGATGGGTATCACCAGCAGTGGCTTTAACTTCAAAGATACCCTCTTCAATAGTAAGAAGAGAAACATCAAAAGTACCACCACCAAGATCAAAAATCAACACATTCTTTTCGACGACACTTGTAGCCTTCTTATCAAGTCCATAAGCAATAGCAGCAGCAGTGGGTTCGTTGATAATACGCATCACATTAAGACCAGCAATGACACCAGCATCCTTTGTGGCTTGACGCTGAGAATCATTGAAATAAGCAGGAACTGTAACAACAGCGTTCTTTAGGGTGGAACCAAGATAAGCCTCAGCGATTTCACGCATCTTTATGAGAACCATAGAGGAAATCTCTTCCGCAGCAAATTGCTTGTCCTCACCTTTGTAGTTAACTACAATCATTGGCTTGTCACCAGGACCGGGAATAACCTTGAATGGCCATAGCTTCATGTCACTTTGAACAGAAGCATCAGAAATTCTCCTTCCAATCAAACGCTTAGCATCTGTGTCAACATAAACAATCACATAACCAATAAGAAAATAAACCACAGTAAACCTATTAATGTCACCATCTTACATATAACTTTAAAAATAAATAGAAAGATGTAAAACCAAACTTTTGCATGACACTATTCATTTAAGATACAGATTCATATGAACCTCAATAATCACAACAAAAATAATAAATCATTATAAACTAAGCATGTGATGTCATGTCGCATACAATTTCAGATATCGAACCATTATAAACCTAGTATCTAATATAAAGGTAAAATACTCATAATATTTAAATGTTCATTCTGTCAAAAATACATATTTTAATGTTCATATTTCGAATTTCCTTATTTTATTAAACAGAAATGTAGATATCCACAATGCAGATAACAACGATATAGTTAATAATGAAAACACAAACTGCAAAATAAAATAAATATATATATGAAAATCAACCAGTAAATAAAAACCTATAAATTTATTAGGAGTAACATGATAGAAATCATACCGAAGACGGTATTAACAGGATTCATGGCGACTTGATTCTTAGCAGCATCACCGATCAACCTCTCAGTATCCGTAAACCCTACATAAGAAGGCGTAGTACGGTTTCCTTGATCGTTTGCGATGATTTCAACACGGTCATGCTGCCATACACCGACGCAAGAGTAGGTTGTTCCGAGATCGATACCGATTGCAGGACCTTCACCTTTTCCGGCCATTGTTTATTTGTTGTAGAACGCTTCTAGGGTTTTTGGTTTCTGTGTAGCGAAGAGAAGAGAGAAACGAAGAGAATTGTGAGGGTAGAGAAGTTAATGTATTTAGAATGGAGGGTATAGAAGTTGAAAAGGTGTTTATATAATGGAGTGTTGGTTTTGAATATTTGGGATTCTAGAAAGATCTTTTGGTTTGGTTCCGTGGGAATGGGAAATTGGGACGAATAGAATGAGAGCAGTGATTACACGTTTTCTGCTTCTAGTTGGTTCCAGATGCTTCTGAATTCGCCGACTAGGACTGGGATTGCCCAATCATGTCTCTTTTCTATATTCTCTACAATATCCTTCGATAATTATTATACATTAATAATTACGGGTGTGCACGGTTAATAATTATTTATATTACACTAAAGAATCTAAATTAATTAAATGGATTATAAACTGCACAACATATTTAAAACCAACAAGTTAATTAAATTAATTTAACAAAAACTTAATCATTAAGTTTTATTTTTAAAAAATTCAAATTTTATTTTTTTCAAAAAAAAATTAGAGCCATTAAACCATTTTTTTCTGAAACGTCTTTTGGAAACAAAACAAAAACATTTTTTCTGAAATATTTTCAATTTTTTTTTTTTGAAAAATAATTAAAAAAAATTTCAAATTAATTTTAT
>JBBPBS010000629.1:5328618-5389287 GCA_037974835.1 Cicer judaicum | reverse complement strand
CACTTATTTTTAATTATACCCTTTAATTAACACTACTCACACCATTTTCAATGCAATATCTTTTATTATGGATTTTAAATATTGATAATACACTAATATCTAATAAGTATAATTTGATAAAAATTGTATTATCTCTTTAATTTTAATTTATATGTTTTTTAATATATATGAGATAATTAAATTATTCAATTATTTTAAGATTGAGAGAGTACTAACTTTAAATCTCAAATCAAATTTTATGTTATTAATTAAATAAGGAATTAATTTATATGTAAGCTATATATACTAATACTATAAATATATTTTTCACTATTAGTTAATCAGAATCGTCGAATAAATAAAAATATTTGACTTTTACTTTAATATGATTGGTTATGATGGACTAACAAATTGACACTGTAAATTTATTACATTTAGGGTGCATAGAAATTAATCTCTTAAATTAATTAAGTTGATTTTATATTTAGAGTTTTGATAATAATAAAAGTATTTTTTGAGAATAATATATTTGACTTCAAAAAGTATGAAAGAAGATTCATGTATTTGAAGAAAATCTAAAATAAGATTTTATTCAAATTTATAATTGAAGAAAATATAAACTAAGATTTAGTTTAAATTTAAAATTTAAGAAAATCTAAAATAAGATTTGATTCAAATTTATAATTGATGAAAATCAATAATAAGATTTGATTCATATTTATAATATTTGACCAATTTGAAAAGAAGATATAGTCAAGATTTGAATAATATTTGAAGAAGATTTCATCAAGATTTGATCAAGTTTTGAAAAAGACTTATCAACTACAACATACAAACATAATCAATCTAAAGAATTTACAACCTCAATCTAAGCAAGATACAATTCATAATTAAAAAAGAATTAAACTGAAGCCTAAATTTTAACTATAAATAGATACTCAAGGCTGAAGAAGAATAAAACCGAAAAGCAAAAAAAAAATGTAGAAGAACTCAAGCTCAAATTTCAAATTCATCTTAGAGTTCAAAGAAAGAAACACCTGTTAAGGTTGGAAATATTTTGTGAGTGTTATTTTCTTAGAGTGTGAGAGTTACTATTATTATCAATTTTATTAGAAGCAAACACTTAAAGTTCCAATATTTTGTATCCAACCTGATAGTGTTTTAGCTCTTTCTTCAATTTGGGATTGTCAAGTTGTTAGGATAAGACTTGGCTTGTATGGTCAAGGTGGTTAGTTTCTTAAGTTTGGGGTTGTCGGACTGTTTAGGAAGACTGCTTGGAAGGTCAAGTGTTTTGTAATTCAAGGTATTTGAATTAGTGGATTAAAGCTTTCTGAATGAGGGGACTGGATGTAGACAAATTAGTAATAAACCAGAATAAATATATGTGTCAAATTCTTTATGCTTTCATTATTTGTTGCTTCTGAATTTGATTGCTTAAGTAATTCATAAAAATCAACCAACCTTCATCAAATTAGCAAAAAGTTATCAAGTTTGGCAAACACAATTCAACCCTCCCTTCTCGTGTTTTCACCTTCAATTGACATCATTGCTTGGTCTCAAGGTTGAGCACTTTACAGTGTTTGAGGAAAGATCCAAGGGTTCACCATGTATGGATTTAGTGGATCAATAGATGAAGAAATTGCGGTATTTTCTAAATTTACTCAATCTAATTTAATTACTGTTATAAATGTATTTTAAATAAGAATCACAAATTGTCTTTAAAACTGAAAACACTTAGGAAAGAAAATTCAAATGTAACTAAAAAAGTTAATGCTTTTAAGAATTAAAGTGTTGAATTTAAAACAGAAAATGCAACTATGAAAACTGATATTGCTGAACTTAAAACAGAAAACACAATTATGAAAACTGCTATTTTTGCACATAAAATAGAAAATGCAACTCTGAAAACTGATATTTATTGAACTGAAAATAGAGAATGCAAATATGAAAACTAATATTGTTGAACTTAATGCCGAAAATTTAACTCTAAAAAGTAATTATAGTTCAATATAAATTGAAAATACCACATGTAACTCTGATAAGCATGAAGAATTATTTAAAGACTTTCTTGATAATGGTATAGAAATAAGCAAGTATGCATATATGATATATGGTATTAGTAGGAATGGTAAAAGAGGAATAGGATTTCAAGAAAAAGTAATTGAACTTAAGTTTGTTCCCTCTGATGATTTATATACTATTTGCTATAAGAAATGTCACACTAAAATATCTTATCCTATGCTAACCACATGGAAAGACAAGAGACCTTTAAGAACTAACAAATTAGGACTCAACCAGATTTGGGTGCAAAAGGATAAAATTGATTATGTTGCAAATGTTCTAAGCAACCAAATTGAAACACCAATCATTGTGTTGGGTCAATTGATGCTTGCAATATATGAAGGGAAAAAGGTATAGGTTCCAAGACTTAACAAATAGAAGCCAACTGACTATGGTGGAAGAATGATTGGTCAACACATTACATATCATAACCATAACCATATGATGAACCAAAAATATCATAAAAATTTGGAGAATCAACATAATAAAAACTAGAAGATAAATCACACATATTAACAGAACTAGAACTACCAGAAGAATCAGTTCCAAAATCATCAGAGTAACCTGATACATCAGCAAAAACAGAACTATCAGATTAACAATCAGAATCAGGAGATTTCTTTGAATGCTCTAATCAAATTTATCAAGACTACAAACATGGATGGGAAGCCAATCTCCTTCATCCATACCCTCTTATTACAAAATATGAAAATTCAGAATCTGAAAACCAGAAAAGAAGAAATAAGAGGGCTTTTAGAGTGAAACTTAAATTTTTGACATATAGATTATATATTTCTTTAAATTTAATTATTGTTTGATATTATATTTACTGTGATAACAAAAATCTTGATCTTAAAAATAAAAGCTAGATAAATATTTTACAGGTTCTTATAAATTTAGAGGAATAAGGAGATCCACATAATCTAAACACTTCAACAGAAGTAGCATACAAGTTTGGTTTTTAGAAACAAGCTGAAACCACCAAAAACAAAACTGATGTTTTGGTTGTATTGATTTAATGCTTCAATTTTCTTATTTATATTATGTTATATGAAGAGAAAAAAACTTGATCTTAAAAATTCAATGCAAGTTGAGGATACTGCAGGGTTATTGAAACTAGAGGAAGTAGATGCATATAAACCAAAAGAACTTGAAAAATTAGAGGATACAAGCAAAACAGAAGAATAGGATAAATCTTAAAAGGATTAATTTGATCAAGTCAGAAATAGTTAAGATAGTTAGAAGGAATACCTAAATGGAAGTACAAGTCATCTCATCCTGAAACTCTACTCATTGGAACTGCAAATGATCATTGGAGGACCAGATAATCACTAAAAGATACCACTTTGTTTGATTTAGTCTCATCAATTGAGCCTACCTCTATTGATGAATCATTGTCAGATGATGGATGGATTCTTGCAATGCAATAAGAGTTAAATGAATTTAAAAGGAATGATGTTTGGGATCTAGTACCTAGACCAAAAAAGAACATTATTGGAACCAAGTGGATTTTCAGAAATCTAGCAAAATGAAAAAGGTGAAGTGGTTAGAAACAATGCAAGACTTGTCGCACAAGACTACAATCAACAAGAGGGCATTGATTACATTGAGACACTTGCTCTAGAAGCCAAGTTAGAAGCTACTTGTATCCTACTTTATTTTGCTGCAAATAAGAACATTACATTGTTGCAAATGGATGTTAAAAGTGCTTTTCTAAATGGTTATATAAGTAAAAAAGTCTAAGTTAAACAACCCCCAAATTTTGAATTTCCAAATCATGTTTTTAAACTTAGGAAATCTCTATATGGTCTAAAACAAGCACTTAGGGCATAGTATGAGACTTAGTAACTTATTGCTTAAAAATAATTTTGAAAAATGACATGTAGATAATACACTCATTAGAAAATCAATAGGAGATAACATTCTTATTATTCAAATTTATGTTGATGACATTATTTTTGGATCTACTCATGACACTCTTTGCCATGAATTTTCTAAATTGATGTAGCTTGAGTTTCAAATTAGTATAATGGGAGAACTTAAGTCCTTCTTAGGGATAAAAATTCAACAAAATCAAAAAGATATATACATTCATCAAACTAAATATACAAAAGAGTTTCTTAGGAAGTTTAAGATGAGTGATTGCAAACCTATGGCTATACCAATGCACCATACTTGTTCACTTGAAAAAGATGATTCATGAGAATAAGTGGTCCAAAAACCATATAGAGGAATGACCCAGGAGATCCCTATTTTACCTTACTGCTAATGGTAATCAGGCCTCAGTTTTATGGAAATGTATGCAAAAAGTGTATCTATTCTAACAATATGCGCTGCAGTTTTATAAATTGTAAATTTACAAAACACAAGATTGCGGAAGATCCCTAATAATCAATTTCAAAGAATGTCAAGCAATATCAGTTATTGATTACATGGAGAAGTGCATCAAAAACAATTTGTATTCAAGATATTGATTTTCATGCAGCCATGTCAAAACAATTTGTCATGCAAAGCTATCTATTACAGAATCTTTGTCATGCATTCAATCAATATCAAGAACACAATAATTGCAGAAATCTAAAAGAGATAAGGGAAAGAAAAGTGTACATAGATATTTATACTGGTTCAACCGCTTTGTGACGGCCTACATCCAGTCCCAAGATCAAACCCGATCTTAGCCTTTTCACTAGAATGTCTTAGAATCAGTTTACAGATGTTCCAGCTCCTCGCCTATCAATCTTAAACTATTCTTTTCTATTCTAATCTTCTCTCCCTGAATCCCAGAGTTTATCTCCCACAAACTCTTCCAAGATTTCAGTCTAGTTTCCTTTTGATGAGATCCCTCAATCACAAAAGATCACTACCAGTTGTAACTGGATTTTCTCAAAGTAATTTGGTTACAGAATGTGAATTACAGAAATTGCAATTGATCAAATATACGACGTTCTTGATCTTCATTCTTCTCAAAGTTATCTTTCTTAATTTTGTCTTTTTCAATCCTTGTTGATCACCAATGTAGATTGTTTAAGGCTGAAAAAGATATTCAAAGTAATATCAGTTGAGAAAGGATTTTTAGTATTGTGTATGTAGTGAAGATGTATTGTTAAAAAAATTTATTCACTAGATGTACCAAGTTGTTATTATGAGAAGAAATGAGTAAATGCAGTTTATATAGTTTCAGGAAAAACAACGTGTCAATCGATTAGGCCAATCGATTGCTTAAAGTTGTAAAGCATGCTAATCGATTTGTCCAATCGATTTCGCGAATCTTGTTTTTCTTGAATCTTGAAACTGCACATACTAATCGATTTACCTAATCGATTTGTTTACCTGAGTTCTTCAGACTTGGATGGATGTTCATATTTGAATCGATGTGTACAATCAATTTGTGGTGTTTTGTTCCAACAACGAGATCAAAACAATCGATGTGCCCAATCGATGCAACTATATACATAATCCTTAATCCATCACTATTTCTAAAAAAATTTGTAACAATCGAATTGGTCAATCGATTTCACTGGTTCTAGAGACACAGTGATTTATATAAATCGATTTGCCCAATCGATTTGACAAGATACAGAATTGATTTAAAACAACATAATCGATGTGTCTAATCAATTGTGGATTTAAGTCTGAAGCTCATTATATTGTTTGGTTCATTCAATCGATTTACCCAGTCGATTGATGCCAAACTTATTTCAACATAAATGATTTAGTGGATTGTGCTAATCGATTGCGTATGTCCCAGACCAAATTTATTTTGAAGTTAATTTGGGTAAATCGATTTGTCCAATTGATTTGCTCATTGTTGGTTTGGCTCTGTGACATGCGAAATCGATTATCCCAATCCATATAGACAATTATCAATACTAATATGATTAGCTCAATCGATTTGCCAAATCGATTTGATTGCAAGGCAGGCTACTGACTTGTACATTTTAATTTCAGTAAATATACCAATCGATTTGTCTAATCGATGTGAGCAATCAGTTTAGTCTTGGAAAATTAACCAATCGATTTGCGAAATCGATTTGAGGCTAACTGGCTCTCTGACTTGCACAATTTATTTTCTGATAGATGCACCAATCGATTTGCCTAATCGATTGATAATATGCTTAAATGTGCAAATCGATTTTGCCAATCAATTGCTTAATCCCAGAATGCATAATTTCATTCAACCCTGTTACAGAATCGATTTGACCAATCAATTTGCCTGTGAATCTTCAAGCTTTTGTTGATTTCTTAAGTCCCAAGCAATTGTCTCAAGTTTGTAGGGTTGAGTTGTTGGTCCTAAAATTTTTCTCCATTTACAATGTTAGATTTATTTAATGATGTATGTTTGTCAATAATATCAAAAATAAGCAAATGTCCAACAACTGCTTCTAGACCTGACACCATATTTAGTGCATGTCCAAGATTTCATGCTGACCTTAGGGAATCACATTTAATTGATGTTAAGATAATCCTTAGTTACCTAAAAGGCATTACCAACCTTACCTTGTTCTACAAGAAATCTCCTAAGTACAAACTTAGTGGATACTATGATTATCATTATGTTGGAGATAAACTTGAGAGAAAGAACACTAGTGGCAACTGCACCTTTTTAGGTGACAACTTAATATCTTTGTCAACTAAGAGACAAAACACCATTGCAATGTCAACAACAGAGACTATGTATATTTTAGCAATTAGTTGCAGTTCTCAACTACTTTGAATGAAACATCAACTTGAAGACTATAAAATTCTAGAATCCAACATTCTTATATATTGTGATAACATTTTTTTTCCATTTTTCTAACCAAAAACCCTATCCTACATTATAGAGCTAAACAAATAGAGATCATACACCACCTTATTAGGGACTTTGTTCATAAAAAGGTACTAACACATTCAATTTGTAGACACTGAGCATCAATGGGCTGATAAAGTGGGAAAATTGATACTTAGACTTAGGGGGAACCCTAAGTTAGGGGGAGTCAAAGAAATATAAAAAGAGTTGTTATAAAAGTACAAGTTTTGTCATAATCAAAACGGGGAAGATTGTTGGAACCAAGTTGATTTTATGCTTAGAGTTTTGATGATAACAAAAGTATTTTATGAGAGCAATATATTTGACTTCAAAAAGTATGAAAGAAGATTCATGTATTTGAAGAAAATCTAAAATAAGATTTGTTTCAAATTTATAATATAAGAAATTATAAACAAAGATTTAACTCAAATTTATAATTGAAGAAAACATAAAATAAGTTTTGATACAAATTTTTAATTGATGAAGATGTAGTCAAAATTTGACCAAGTTGATATAGTCAAAATTTGAATGATATCTTAAGAAGATTTGATCAATATTTGATAAAGATTTGAAGAAGACTTGATCAAGTTTTGAAGAAGATTTGATCAAAATTTATCTACAATAAAATACAAATTGAAGCAATCTGAAATATTTACAAACTCAATCTAAGCAAGATAGAATTCAAATTAAATAAAGACTACATTGAAGGCCAAATTTTAACTATAAATAGATACTACAGGCTGAAGAAGAATAACATCAAAATGCGGAAAAGAGTATAAGAACTCAAGCTCAAAATTTCAAATTCATCTTAGAGTTCAAAGAGAGAAACACTTGCTATGGTTAGAAATATTTTCTGAGTGTTATTTTAATAAGAGTGTGAGAGTTATTGTTATTGTCAGTTTTGTTAGAAGCAAACCCTTAAAGTTTTAATCTTTTGTATCCAACCTGATAGTGGTTTAGTTCCTTCTTCAATTTGTGGTTGTTAGGAGAAGAATTGGCTTGTAGGGCTAATGTGGCAAGTTTTCAAAAGTCTAGGATTATTTGGGAAGATTGACTTGAATAATCAGGTGTTTTGTAATTCAAGGTATTTGAATTAGTTGTTGAAATCCTTCTAAATGAAGGGACTTGATATAACCAAGTTAGTGGTGAACTAGGATAAATATATGTATCAAATTATTTATACTCTCATTGTTTGCTACTTCTGAATCTGATTGCTTAAGTAATTCATAAAAATCAATCAACCTTCATCAAATTACCAAAAAGTTATCAAATTTGGCAAACACAATTGAACCTCCATTTCTTGTGTTTGCATCTTCATAAACAGCCATAAGGAAAACAAACAAATGTGAGCCTTCATTATCAAGACATAATCAAGCAAAGTAAGGTAAATCAAATGCACATTTAACATTATAACATAAAACAAACAACAATATTAATAAGTACATGATAATGCGATAAGCATCCTAGTGATCAATTACTACTTCATGTTGGATACATCTATCTCTTAGTTGATAGAGGTAGAGAAACTATTTGCTACACTATGAACAAAACTACAAAAGTGTCTATTTAGGGTAATCTACTATTAAATTGAACGTCCTAGAAAGGTGTCTTGCATTTACGAAAGATTCTTCTACTAATAATGACTCCAAGGTCTCATCAATTGTCGAGATCCTATTTTATCACGAGACAACCCCCAACAAATCATACTATATGAATGCAACACATACTTCATAAGACATCATAATAATCCTACACATTCATTGTCCAACAAACTTAGACCATATATTTGACTAAGCACACCCTGGCATATTAATGTTTATTATCATCATATTAACATTATTAACAATACTTTTATTGAGCGTAATCCCAAATTAGTGTTTTGAAGATAATGAAACAAAGTTAATTAATTTCTAATTATAATTCTAAATTATATTGCTATTTAACTTGTGCTTTTGAGTAAGCTAATCGAAGATAGGTATATACAAAGACACAAGATCATTCTAGTATTTACAAAATCATTATGGTTCATAAGAATAGGGTTTTTGACATCATTAGTCTAATCAAACTAAGATCATTCTAGTTTGCAAAACTTATAACCTTTTTATACAATATCATTCTAGATTATTTGTTTTAAAGATAAAAATGAAATTAATTAATTCATATCTTAAGTGAATTAAATATCAAGGCAACTCAGGACCATGATCACACACAAAAGTTTGAAAGAAGCAAAACAACGTCAAGGATAAAGAGTACATTGATGTTGCACCTCTGTAAAAATACAACTTGCTTACAAAGCAAAAACACTGACACCAAGCAATTGTCAAACGATCTCAGTCATAGTACTCACTCAAAGCAGAAACGAAGAATGTTCTAATTATAAAGCAAGTACGTTCTTGATAAAATAGTACTCATGTCTATTAAAAGATCAATTTAAACAACTGGATTATTAACAACTACATGAATTGTCATCAACCTTTATCACGTCTATAAAATTAACCTCAAGATCAAGATAACAACCATAGTTTTAAGCGCAATCAATTAATCACTTAAATAATCATACTTGAGAAATCAAAGCTCTTCTATCAAGCAAAAGCTTCGATTCTCTTTCACTAGATTCAATGGTCTTTTTTACTGAGTTTTTTTTTGCTGAAAATCAATCTCAAACAAGTGTTGAGTAGATTTTGGTCCATCAACCTTTTTCGGTGTTTCATTTAAAACTCAAGACTATATTCTTAACGATAGTTTGAGTGGTTCGTAAAATCCTTTTTGTGATTAAAATGTGATGTATAAAAATTCCTTTTTGGATTGAAAGGTAATTGTTAGAAACCCTTTCAAGGTTGAAAGGTGAACATTGTAATTGATCAAGAGTGACCAAGGAAGTTTGTGTGATAGCAAGAACATTCTTGTTAAAACATGTTAGTTGAAAAGCTCACAAATTATGAAGACTAAACGTAGCCTATCTTGGGTGAACCAGAATACATCATTGTTTGATTCTCATATCCTTATCTTTAATTATTTCTCATTCGCAATCACTCATCATGTAGAAATAATTTATTTCATTTATTTTCTCTAACCAATAACTTTCTGCATTTTTGTTTTGAAACCAAGATTAATCTTGAGTTAGTTTAAAGTTAAAGCAGGAATTATTATTTTTTTTTTAAAAGGATTAACAATTCAAACCCCCTCTTTTTTGTGATTGACATTGTTACTTCAACTTTAACCTATTTAACTTAATGCTAGGCTAATAGTCTAACCTTAATATCTAACTTATCATTACTAGTTAATTAGTAACCTAATTAATCATTCTAACTTAGTCTAGTAATTTAATCCTAAGACTCTAATCAATTATTATTGAATTAGTTGGCCACTGACATCATCATAATTGATTAATCAATAACTTAACCATTTTTGACTTTTTTGACTCTTAACCCAAATAATTATTTAGTCATTCCTAATCGGTTAGAGTTAATTTATAATATGCCAAACCCTATTTTACCATTCTACTTGATTATTAAGGTCCTTCAATAAATCCTAAACACTAATGGATTAGAATTGTTGAAAATAGAACAAAATATAGTTTCCTAAAGCAAAATATTCTTTGAATTCTCAAATATGAACACTTATCATCCAAATAATTCAGAATACATAATTCATGAATTTCATCAATATATATCATCAAAACACACATAACATGAATCATGACAATTAGTAATTAACAATAAACATGTTATCATCATCAATTATCATAACTTTAATTTAAAAGAGACGCATCACAAGAAATGGTCTAACTAGAAATCACATAGCTTGTTCCAGTATCCTCACAACGGTTCTAAACACATAAAGATATCACTATTTAATAAATCTACCCAATCTACTTAATATATACCTAGAATCCAAACATCCTTTTGTACCTTAAATGACGATTTCACAAATCTTGACCCAATTAGAATAAAGTGTGACTCGCTTTTGTTCACCATGTAAATATATGAATTGAATCCAATTAATAAACAAAAGGTGGATTTTCTATAAAAAATAAGAAAATAAAAAAAAAATGATATGGCTTTATCAATGTAGAATGATTATGATTGGTGAGTTATTTGAATTTGAATATAATCCAAGTCTAAGTGAAGGTTTGTTTCAACTTATAGCCTGAAAGTTATAGACCGTTGAGGCACTACAAGTCAAGTCTTCTCAACTTCTAACTTGAAAAATCTACAAGTCGTTAAGGCAAAATAGTCATTACTGGGTTGGGTTACGAAGGGGTGAAATTTGATTAAGTGTTGGTTCTTCTAAGAAGAATTGATCCCTTTATATAGCATCAATTAGGGTTTCAATACTATCAACAAAGATCTTCATATAAAGTAAACCTTGACAAATACAGTTTACGAATATGACCGTTGAACCTTGATTAATTCCAAGACGAATCTTCAACCAAATATTCTAGAATGATCATGTACGAGAATTTCCATATAGCACATGAAAATAATTCTCCTTGAATCTTCTAAGTGTATCTTCCTTTCACGAAGTCAAAAGAGATCTTCACAAAAAATAAACATTGATAGATATCGTTTGAGAATATGACCTTTGAAGCATGATTAATTCCAAAATAAATCTCCAACCAAATCATCTAGAATGATTATATGTAAGAATGTCCATATAGCGCTTGAAAATAATCCCTCTAGAATCTTCTTTCATACGCTTGTTTAAGAGTAACGGGAACCGATTAGAATCTGTGCTCAAACCTTCATAATTATGAAGTAGCTCAGTCGCCATCAAAGCGTTGACTCTTCTCATCATAACATAACTTGATCATCGGAGTCAGATGTTGTGTTGCTTGGTTCAGGTAGGTAGAATTGCATGACTTAGAATTAGTTGCATGGGCAACATCACCTTATTGCATCTTAAGAGCATGTTACGCATCAGAGGCAACATCTTGGAATAAGTTACAATCTTTAAAGTGAGCAAAACATGAGTTTTATAGGAAACTCAAATAAAAGCTTCAGAGTTACTGTAGTAGACGCTTTATAGGCATATTTCAAACTTCATATGTAGATGCGCAAAAAATTAAGAGGCACATTGGGAAAACACTTCATAGGCAAATAATCAAAGACATATGCGTCCCCACAATAGTGCGTGTAGAAACCTGAGTATGAACATTGTGTTGACCTTCTTTGACTTTACTTAACTCTGATGTCTTAGTTTCCTCTGACATCTTTGTTTCCTCTAATGTCTTCTCTTGATATTTTGATTTGATATTGTTTCCTCCGTTTCTTGGTTCTATTTAGTACACACTCAATGAAATCATCAATACAATAAATTGTTCTCACAAAATATTTTTGTTATCATCAAAACACGATGAAGTAATTGTTCGTATAACTAACCTGGTTCCAACAATTTACACCATAGAGTTTTTGAAGTGTGGATTACCACATGTTCACTCACTTATTTTTTTGCATCCTGAATTCATATGTTGGATTGCCAATGATATTGACAAAATCATATCTGCTGAAAATCTTGAAAAAAGTCTTGATCCTGTCGTATATCAATTGTATCGTATTTGATGATATGTGGTCCTTGCAGACCTCAAAATTAGAAATCACCATGTATGCAAAATGGAAGTTCTCAAAACATTATCCAAATAAATTTGTTGATAGTACTACAATTAGTGATGATGGATACCCTTTATATAAAAGAAGAGATTATGGTAGAAGCGTAAAGAATGGTGATATTGAAGTTGATAACATGTTTGTTCTAATTATAACAAATATTTATTAATGAGATATAATGCTCATATAAATGTTGAATGGTGCAATCAATCTTCTAATATAAACATGATCCTGTTCAACAACATTTTATGAAAGTGTTGGTAATCAAAGAGAAAAGGAGTGTGTGAGTGAGATCAAATTATATTATGATTGTAGATATTTATCTTCGTGTGAAGCATCTTGAAGACTATTTACCTTTGATATCAATTATAGAGAACCTTTGTTGAGTGTTTATCTTTTTACTTTCCAAATGAACAAGTTGTGGTTTATGAGGGTGGTGTTTCGTTGCAAGATGTAATTGACAATCCTAACTCTCATGAGTCAAAATTCTTAGGATGGATGGATGCAAATAGAAAATATCTCGAAGCAAGAAGTCTTACATATAGTGAATTTTCCTGCAATGTTTGTTTGGAATAAAAGCAAGCATTAGTGGACTAAGAGGAAGAAGGGAGATGCAATTGGAAGATTGCAGTTTATTCATCTAGGAAGTGGTCAACTGTATTACGTGAGAATATTGCTTAATCATGTCAGAGGGGAAAAATCATTTGATGATATCAAAACTATAAATAATATTACCTATGACACCTATAAGGATGTCATAGATAGTAGAAGCAAATGGAAGGTAATTTAAGCTCTTATGCTATATTCTTATTTAATAATTTATAATAATGTATTATTTTAATATTTAATATAAATACAAATTTGTGAATTTATATTTTGGTTTGACGGATGAGAAGTTACAAAATTTGGCTCTCATTGAAATAGAAAAATTACTACAAAGCAACAACAAAAGATTGAAAGACTTCCCTTACATGCCACAACTAGATATTTCATTGATATCTAATGGTTAGAATAGACTAATACAAGATGTACTTGATTATGATAGACCTTCTCTAGTTGTAGAACATGAAAAGTTGATGTCATCAATGACTTCGGAGCAAAGAGGGAGATATAAAAAAAATATGTAGTTTGTTTTTCCACCTGTGATGATAATGCAATAGTAAAAATTAGTTAATTGCATAAGACTAATTATGGGTATGAACTTGGTGGATCTATGCAATATTGTATAACATTATTATATATACATAAGTTTGGATCATTTGTTTATGAAACCTAGCCAAGGGTTCCTTCTCTTCTTCCTCTTTTATGTTTATATTAGATTATCCAGCGCGATTCTGCTCTTCTGTTTCTGGCGTGGTTTTGCTCTTCAGTCTCCGACACAATTTTTTTGGTTCTTTGTTGATTCTACTATTGACAGGTTATCCCTAATTTATTTTGTCTCAGTGATTGTGTTTGTCATATTTTCCTGTCATTATTTGTTATGGTTAGTGCGAAGGATGATTCTCTTCAAGCTGTAAGTGTCCACCTCAATGGATAAAATTACTCTTATTGGAGTTATATGATGAAAAAAAATTTGATTCGAAAATATATTTGGGGTTATGTTGATGGAACTTCTGTTAAGCCTACAAATAAAAGGATGAAGCTAAATATGCAAAAGATCTGAAAACATAGAATGTTATAATTCAAAAATTATTACTTGGATTAATAATTCTATTGAGTTGTCTATAGGAGTGCAACTAGAAAAATATGATACTGCTAAAGAGATTTGGGATCACTTGAAACATTTGTATGTTCAGACTAACTTTGCCAAATGTTATCATTTGGAAGGTGATATTATGTCCCTTAAGCAGAACAATATGGCCATTCAGGAATTTTACTCAGTAAAGACTAATTTGTGGGATCAATTGGCTCTTACGGAATCAACTGAGTTGAAATCTGTCAAAGGGTACATTGATCAGAGAGAGGAGCAACGTCTGGTTTTGTTTTTTATGGCTCTTCGTGATGATTTTAAGGGTCTTCGTGGGAATATTTTGCATTGTTTCCCTCTTCCTAATGCTGAATCAGTAGTTAGTGAATTGTTGTTAGAAGAAATCAGACTTAAGACTCATTATGGTGTGTCGAATAAGGGAATTCTCTCAACTCCTCAATCTATTTTTGTTGCTCTTGTTCAAAAAGGAAAATCTCAAGGGAGGGTTGGGCTTGATAATGATGAATGTGCATTTTGCAAAGAAATAGGTCATTGGAAAACACATTGTCCAAAATTGGGGAGAGCACATAAGAAGAATTTTAGAAGGTCATCGTCCAACGTTGTTGCTTCTGCTCCTCCTACCATTGGATCTAGTTCTGGTTCTATATACTCATTTGAGACTGCTTCACCAATATCTAATTTTGCAGAGCAGCTTCAAAAACTTATTGCTACTCAATCAAATGTTATGTCTTCTAAAGGTTTGAACATCTCTAGTATGCCAGGTATATCTCCTTCCATATGGATTCTTGATTCTGGAGCATCTCACCACATGACATATGATGATAAATCTTTTGTGTTTGTGAATCATACCTCGTCTCTGACGGTTATGACAACTGATGGTTCTCATATTCCATTAGCAGACATTGGTTCTATCTCCACACGTAACTTGTCTCTTTCTGATGTTTATTATATTCCTAATCTCACTTTGAGTCTTACTTTTGTCAGTCAAATATGTGATTTCGGTTATTCAACTATATTTTCTTCCACTTCTTGTTGTGTGTAGGATCCATATTCCAAGAGGTTGATTGGGACAGGCTATTGACATAGGGGACTTTATGTTTTGGATGACATGCGAGTCCCAAATACTGTAGCCTCAATAACTACTGTTGGCTTATTATCTAGTTCTTGCTTGAATTCTTCGTCTTCTAGTTTTTATTTACGACATTTTCCCTTGGACATGTTTCTTCTTCTATATTAAAATATTACGGCATTCTCCCTTAGGAAAGTTACAAACTAATGATATTTCAAATTGTTGTGATCGTAAACTTGCTAAATTTCCAACTTTACCGTTTAGTAAAAGTGTTTCAGTTTTGTACGCGCCTTTTAATTTAGTTCACTTTGATATTTCGGGTCCATCACCAGTTCTCACCAAAGGTGGATCTAGATATTATGTTTCGTTTATTGATGATTACACTCGTTATTGTTGGATTTATTTTATGAAAAATCGATCTGAATTTTTTGACATTATTCATATGTTTCATGCCATGGTCAAGACTCTACATAATGTTGTTATAAAGTGTTTTTGCTGTGATTTAGGTGGTGAATATATCTCTAATAAATTCTTTGAACTACTTGCTTATGATGGCACCCTCCACCAATCATATTGTATTGATACTCCTCAGCAAAATGGAGTTGCTAAAAGGAAATATTGTCATATTATTAAGATTGCTCCATTCTCTTCTGTTGTTTGCTTCAGTTCCCAATGAGTTTTGGGGGAAAACAGTTCTTATTGTTGTTCATGCTATTAATAGAACTCCATCGTCTGTTATATCAGGTTTGTCTCCCTTTGAAAAATTGTATGCTTCTATCCCTAATTACTATTCTCTAAAAACTTTTGGTTCTACTTGTTTTGTTCTTCGTCCACAAGTAGAATGCAATAAGTTGTCTTCTCGGTCTGCCATGTGCGTTTTTCTTGGTTATGGGGAATGTCAAAAGGATTATCATTGTTATGATCCTCATGCAAGAAAATAATACGTTTCTCGCAATGTTGTTTTTCTTTAGCACAACCTCTTTACTCTGTTTCCTCTGATTATCAAATTATTAAGAGTTCAGAACTAACCCATATTGATCCATTTAGTTTTAATAATAATGCTACTAGTGATTGTAATATTGAGAATTACAGGACAAATACTACGATTCCTCATGATGACATCCCCCTTGCCTCCTCGGCTGTCCAACCACCTGCTCCGATTGTTGATCCTTCGTCTCCGCCACCTTGTTATCCCACTTGTCATCATAAGTATACTCAGTTACCTGATTTTGTCTATTCAGCTTCATTTGCTTATTTCTTAACCTCTATTCACAGTTTGTCTTAGCGTTTTTCCTATAAAGTGGCTATTCTTGATCCTCTTTGGCAGCAGACTATGGTAGAAGAACTATTTGCATTGCACCAAACAAATACTTGGGAATTAATAGCTCTTCCTCCTAGAAAGAGTGCTATTGGGTCTCGTTGGATATACAAGATCAAAACTAAGTCTAATGGGTCGTGTGAGCGCTATAAAGCACGTCTTGTTGCTAAAGAATTCTCTCAACAATATGGTATAGATTATGAAGAAATTTTTGCTCCTGTAGCCAAGATGACCACTATCCGTACTCTTATTGCAGTTGCATCTATTCGTCAATGGCATATTTCCCAAATAGATGTCAAAAATGCGTTTTTAAATGGTGAGCTTCATGAAGAAGTCTATATAGTCCCTCTGCAAGGGGTTTGTCATAATGAGGGGGAAGCTTGTAAGTTAAAAAAGGCTCTATATGATTTTAAACATGCTCCTCGAGCTTGGTTTGAGAAATCCTCTACTGTGATCATTTCTCTTGGTTTTTGCTCTAATGAACATGATTTTGCACTGTTTATAAGTTCTACCACTTATGGTCGCATTATGCATCCTTTGTATATTGATGATATGATTATTACTCATGATGGTGTTAGTGGAATCAATGAGTTGAAATTGAGTTAGCCAAACAGTTTGAGATGAAGGACTTGGGAAATCTTCTCTATTTCTTAGGGATTGAAGTTGCCTATTCTCCTAAAGGCTACCTTCTTTCTCAATCCAAGTACATTGCCAACATTCTTGATCAAACTCGTATTTCTAATAATAGAGCAACATATACTCCTCTTAAGTTGAATGTAAAATATGCTCCCTCGGATGGTATTCCTTTACCAGATCCCACTATGTATCGTACTTTGGTTGGCAGCTTGGTATATCTTATGAAACTAGACCTGATATTGCTTATGTTGTTCATATTGTCAGTCAGTTTGTTGTCTCCCCGACTACAATACATTGGGCAACTGTTCTTTGTAATCTTCGTTATCTACGAGGAACTCAATTCAAGAGCCTTTTCTTTCCATCGTCGTCTTCATTGGAGTACGTGCTTATTTTGAAGTTGATTGGGTTGGTGACACCATAGATCATAAGTCCACTACATGATTATGAATCTTTCTTGGAGACTCTCTTATTTCTTAGAAAAGTAAGAAACAAGACCTTGTCTCTCGCTCTTCTACAGAAGCTGAGTATTGTGCAATGACATCCACTACTGCTGAAATAATTTGGTTGTGTTGGCTTTTATCTAATATGGGTATCTCTCTGTCTGAGGCAACTCCAATGCACTGCGATAACAAGAGTGCTATTCAAATTTCTCATAACTCGGTCTTTAATGAACAAACCAAGCACATTGAAATTGATTGTCATCTTACTCGTTATTATCTTCAACATGGAACCATTACTCTACCATTTGTCTTCTCTTCCTTATAGATTGTTGACTTAATCACAAAGATGCATTTTTAATTTTTTGGTTGACAAACTCTTGATGTTTCATGCTAATGCATCGTGAGTTTGATGGGAGATATTAGATAGTATTATTATATATTAGTGATCATAGCATTTGGGCACATGTTTTTAGCTTTTTAGTTTGGTATTTTAAAAGCTCTTTATATTATCAATTAGGTTATTATTATTATATCAGAAGTCCTTGCGAAACGATTCGAGTTATTACCTCTATTTACATTTTATCAATTCTATTTGACCCGTGTGCGACAGCGGATCAAATTGGCGCAGTTATCGGGGACTCTTTGATAATAATATTAACCCTGTGTTTAGGTGACTGTCTCAGATTGCTCCGAAATTTCGCCAGAAAATCAGAAAACAATCAAGGATCAGGAATCCTTATAAGTTCCTTATATGGTAACAATGATCAAAATCCCAAATTCTTTCGTTTAGACCATTTTTTTAATTTTACATATTCTCTAGAAATTCCAAAAAAATTTGTGTTGTCTTTATTTGATTTTTAGAAATTTTTTGTGGTATTTTATATTTCTTGGATTTTATTTGATAGGGTTTTCGATTTTTCATTTCAATTTTAGCATTCGGGACATTGATGGAATTTTTCAGAATTGTTATTTTGTATTGCATTGTTATGATGATGCATGACTAGGGCTAGTTCTGTGAATCTTCATTCTCTTGAACCTGAAATAGATAGGATATTTCATTTACATCGTAGACTTAATAGAGCTGCTAGTGTTAATGAGTTAGAGTCAGATACTGAAATTGACAACTTGTTGCAAAATATGGCATATGTGAATAATAGAACCTTAAGACAACTTGTTGCACCTAATGTCAATTATAATGCATTATGTATCACATATCCTGAAGTTCCTATACCATTTGAACTTAAATCTGGTTTAATACACTTGCTTCCAAAGTTTAATGGTCTTGCAGGTGAGGATCCCCACAAACACTTGAAAGAATTCCATATTGTGTGTTCTACCATGAAGCCTCAGAAGACCACATTAACCTGAGAGCATTCTCATTTTCGCTCCAAGATGCTGCCAAGGATTGGTTATTCTACCTTCAACGAGGTTCTGTTACAAGTTGGAATGATCTCAAGATATTATTTCTAGCAAAATTCTTCCCCGCCTCAAGAGCTGCGTCAATCAGAAAAGAAATATGTGGCATTAGGCATATTGACAAGGAATCATTACATGAGTATTGGGAGATATTCAAGAAATTAGTGTCAAGCTGTCCTCATCACCAAATTTTTGAACAATTGCTCATCCAATATTTTTATGAAGGCTTGCTATCTATGGATATAAGCATTTTGGATGTTGCTAGAGGGGGAGCACTTGTCAATAAGACCCCAAAAACAGTAAGGGCTTTGATTGAGAACATGTCCATTAATTCTCAGTAGTTTAGAACTAGAAGCAATTCAATAGTGTTGACAAAGGGTGTGAATGAAATTCAAGCTTCTTTCCACAAGAATTTAGAAGGAAAACTTGATGAACTTACATCTTTGGTAAAAAAATTGGCAATAAGTAAAACCCAAATAGTTGTTTGTGGTATTTGCACTTCTCCAAAGCATCCTTCACATTCATATCCTACATTGCAAGAAGATCCAATTGTTGATGCTCCTCAAGCATATCCAACTATGATCTATCATCTAACAGGTACAATCTTGGTTGGAGAAAACCATCCTAACTTGAGATGGGGGAATTCATCTGCACAATAGCAACCTAGGAAGCAGCAGCAAAATATTCCTCAACAACAAAACAATGCACCTTCATTAGAGGACCTCATTAAAAAAATGGTTGTCCAGAATCTCCAATTTCAACAAAGAATAGATTCCACCATTCAAAATTTGGAAACAAAGATTGGTCAGCTAGCCTCTTCAATCAATCAATTGCAGACTTAGGGGTCTAATGAATTGATATTTTCTACAGATTTTTACATTATAGACATGGAGGGAGAGAATAAGTCCAACAGGGCGCCTATCATCTTAGGCAGACCATTCTTGGAAACTGCTAGAACAAACATTGATGTGCATGCGGGAACTCTATCCATGGAATTTGGTGATAGCATTGTAAAATTTAACATCTTTGATGCTATGAAACACCTCGTGGAAGAGCATTCTATTTTTCAAATTGAATTCAACAAAAGTGAATTGCTTTCTAATTTGGTTGATGACACTTACCCCGATATGTTTGCCACTGATTTTCGTTCATTGTCTGGTTTTGAGGATACTTATACTTGTGAATTATGTACAAATACTCAATTGTGCTCTGTGTGTCTTGAGATCGAAGTTGCATTGCAAGTTGATCATCGTGCTGATATCTATATTTCTACTAACATAATTGATTTTGCAGACTTAACTTCGGCCACTAATGTTGTACCTTCCATTGAACAACCACCGACTATAGAGCTTAAACCACTTCTTGAAAATTTGAAATATGCTTATTTAGAAGGAATTGGAAAGTTACCTGTGATTATTTCATCCAAACTTGAAGATGAACTAGAAGAGAAGCTGTTGCAGATTTTGAGAAAACACAAGAAGGCAATCGAATGGACCTTGGGTGATATTCTTGGTATTAGCCCATCCATGTGTATGCATAAGATACTACTGGAGGACGAGGTAAAATCAGTCAGGCAGCCCCAAAGGTGGCTTAACCCATTAATTTTGGATGTTGTAAAAAAAGAAGTGACCAAGCTCTTGCAAGCAGACATTATATACCCCATCTCTGATAGTCAATGGGTGAGTCCGGTGCAGGTAGTCCCAAAGAAAAATAGACTCACAATGATTAAAAATGAAATTAATGAACTTATCCCCACACGAGTGCAGAACAGTTGGAGTGTATGCATCAATTACAAGAGACTAAACCAGACAACTAGAAAAGATCATTTTCCTTTACCATTCATTGAGCAGATGCTTGAACGATTGGTTGGTAAGTCACATTATTGTTTTCTTGATGGTTTTTTTTGGTTATTTTCATATCCATATTGCACAAGAGGACCAAGAAAAGACTACATTCACTTGTCCATTTGGAACATTTGCCTACAGGAGGATGCTCTTTGGCCTATGCAATGCTCCTGACACTTTCCAACGCTGCCTGATTAGTATTTTCTCTGACTTGTCGATGGATGATTTTACTGTGTATGGTTCCTCATTTGATGCATGCTTGAACAATTTAGATAGAGTTTTGCATAGACGTATTGAAACTAACCTTGTGTTGAATTATGAAAAATGTCATTTTATGGTTGAACAAGGCATAGTTTTGGGACATGTGTTCTCTAAAAATGGGATTAAAGTGGATCCTGCCAAAATTGATGTGATTTCTAATTTGTCTTATCCATCATGCATCCGCGTGATTCATTCTTTTCTTGGCCATGCAGGTTTTTACAGGCAATTTATCATGGATTTTAGCAAGATATCTCTTCCACTGTCGAATTTGCTGCAAAAAGATGTCAGTTTCACCTTCGATGACAAATGCAAGAAGACGTTTGATTTCTTAAAGGCAACACTAATCTCTACTCCTATAATTCAGCCACCCAATTGGACCCTACCTTTTGAAATTATGTGTGATGCATCTAACTATGTCGTGGGAGCAGTCCTTTCATAAAGGGTTGGTAAGGCTGCCCATGTTATTTATTATACTTCTAGGACTTTAGGTTCTGCATAGACTAATTATACTACTACTGAAAAGGAGCTTTTAGCTATTGCTTTTGCACTTGATAAGTTTAGATCATATTTGTTAGGTTCGAAGGTAGTTTTTTTTACTGACGATACAACTTTGAAGTTCTTGTTGAAGAAACTAGAAGCAAAACCAAGATTGATCCGAAGGATGTTGTTACTCCAAGAATTTGATTTAGAGATTAAAGATAAGAGTGGAGTTGAAACTTTGGTGGCAGATTATTTGAGCAAAATAGAAATGGATGAGGACCCCATCCCCATTCAAGATGACTTCCTTGGTTTGCTGATTTAGTTAATTATCTAGCTGTTGGAGTCTTTCTTGCAGATGCATCCCTAACACAAATACACAAACTTAAAAGTGATTCCAAACACTATGTGTGGGATAATCCATATTTGTGGAAATTCTGTAGTGACTAGGAGGCTCGATCTATTCTTCATTTTTGTCATGCCTCTCAAACTGGAGGACATTTTGGTCCTTAACGGACAACAAGAAAAGTCTTAGACCCAGGTTTCTTTTGGCCTACTTTGTTTAAAGATGCTTTTGAGACTTACAAAACTTATTAACAATGCCAAATAGCAGGAACAACAATCACTCGTAGGAGTGAGATATCTCAACAACCTATGCTTTTCTGTGAAGTATTTGATGTGTGGGGCATTCACTTTATGGGCCCTTTTCCTGTATCTGTTGGTTATGTTTATATTTTACTAGTTGTTGATTATGTTTCGAAGTGGGTGGAAGCAATAGCCACTAGGACTAATGATTATAAAGTTGTTGCAGGTTTTATCAGATTAAATTTTTTTTTGTAGGTTTGGAATACCCCGAGCCATCATAAGTGATCAAGGCACTCATTTTTACAACTGCACCATGGACGCTTTGCTTCGGAAGTATGGGGTTGTGCATAGAGTTTCTACACCTTATCATCCCCAGACTAATGGGCAAGCTGAAGGCTCAAATAAGGAAATCAAATAGATCTTAGAAAAGATGGTGCAGCCAAACAGGAAGAGCCACTGACTTGAAGAAGCTCTTTGGGCTCAAAGAACAGCCTACAAAACACCAATAGAAATGACCACTTATCGACTTGTATTTGGTAAGACATGTCACCTCCCAGTAGAAATAGAGCACTGTGCTTATTGGACGGTCAAGAGTTGTAACCATGAGATGGAGAAAGCAGGTTTGGAGAGAAAGCTTCAATTGATATAACTTGAAGAGCTTAGACTTGAAGCTTACAAGAACTCGCGCATCTATAAGGAGAAAACTAAGTACTTTCATGATAAGATGCTTTCTATGAAGAAATTTTCTATTGGCCAAAAATGTTTTATAGTTCAACTCCCGTTTGAAAATCATGGCTGGGAAACTTCGATTGAAGTGGATAAAACACCGGAAAAAATTTCAAAGTAAATGGACAACACCTCAAGCTATTCCATGAGAGCTCTGTGCTTGAAGATGCTACCATAGAAGAACTCTCATTCGAAAAACCCACCTACACTGAAGTTTAAACAGGGAGTTCCCTTTCCTTACTCTTATTTTATACTTGTTACTTTCATTGAGAATATTGTGTAATTTAAGTGTGGGGGTATTATTTAGGATTTTATTTGTTATATTTAAAATAACAATAATAATAATAATAATAATAATAATAATAATAATAATAAATAAAAATGGACATTGCATTGCATGCTTTTTCATCAGATTTTATGGTTGTAAATGTTGAGAGTTTGTTTGGACTGGCATGATTGGATAGTATTTTTGCAATCTTGGTAAAGTAAATTGGATTAAAATACTAAACTGTGTATCATTTGTGATAAGTTATTAACCTTTGTGAGATTTTTGAATCTTATTATGAATGAAATACATTTTTCCATCTTTTTTTTCCTTGTGTGTTATCTCACTCATGATTGCTAGTTACGCCAGAACTTGACTTGACTCTTGTCCGTATGCATATATTGAAATGATCTACGCATTTGTTTCTAATTAAGCTACCAACCAAATAAGCCTACCCTACAATTATCCATTTGTTTAAGCCCCTTTGAGCCTAAATACCCCATTTTTTTGTTATATAGCTCATTACAAACCTATAAGTGAAAAATAATAAATTGCCTCAATCTTGGGGGATAAAGGAGTCTTTCCTTAAATAAGTGTAGGGGTGCTTAACTTGTTTATTTAAATTTGGGGGTTATGAAAAAAAAATTATATATATGAGGAAAAATGGTTGTGTTATGGGAAAAGAGAGTATGAAAATAAAAGTCAATGATGTTTTGTTGAGTTACTTCTTAATGTTGTTTTTCTCTCTTAATCATTACTCATTTATCCTCTTTGATTTTCAACCCTAGTCTCCTTAGAATTATCTCACCCTTACCTTGGCCACGATACAACCTAAATAAAGACCTTTTGATCATTATCTACATGTGTTTCAAATATAGATTATAGAGGTTTGTCAAGCCTATGGTAGTGCTAGCTTTCATGATGTGTTTTGAGTGTAAACAGTAGCCCAAACAGTTTGAGTGTAAACACTTTGAGAGAATTTTATATTCTACGAGGACTCTATCACTTATGGTGCATTTTTTAGTTAACTTGTCATCTTATTTGCCTTGGTTGTGATGACAAAACTATTCATGATTGCCTTAAGCTAGAAATATTTTTTCTCTCACCACTTTGCATTCATAAGAATATTTGGAATCGCATGCATTGTTTTGCATTGAGTGCAAAATTTTAAGTGTGGAGGATTTTGATCATAGCATTTGGGCACATGTTTTTAACTTTTTAGTTTTGTATTTTAAAAACTTTTTATAACTTAGATTAATATTTTTATCTTGTTTCTAATCTTTGGGTCGAATTTGAATTATAATTTTATAATTTGCATTTTAATTTTATTATTTGTATTTTGACTCTTTCTCGCTATGTAGGTCATAACTTGAGCTCTGGATATCGGATTGGCGCATATGAGCAAACGTTCGAAAGATACAAATCTGAGCGACAACTTTTGTGTTGGAAGAAAAGACCAATTCCAAACTTTACTAGGACTAAATTGCAAATTTCATAATCTGGATCTTTGTAATAATTTTAATAAGCGAGTCTCTTGTTTTTAAACCCTAAAGCCCAATATCAAGTACTATATATTAGCAGTTTTGTTTCTTTTCTAAGAACCGAAAAATTAGGATTCAAATTGCTGCAAGAAATAAACAGTTTTATTTTTAATTTCATGGAAGGCTAATTTTATAAGATTAATCCACGAGTTCCGAGTTTCATCAACACCTTGAGATTTATGCTACATTGTCAATTTCGATTCATGATTCTATTCTTGTTTATTTGATTATATTGATATTTTGATTGCTTAAATTGAATTTCAACAGGATTGATTAAATTTATTTGACAGAATTTGGTTTCGGTTTCTAATTTAATTGAATAATAAATTTACGACTCTTGATCGTTAATTCTAATATTTTGATAATTGTGATGCTTAATCCAATCAAAGAAACCAAATTCACATAGGATTTGTTACGCTTGTTTGATCAATTTTATTGTCAAATAAGAATAGAATCACAAATTTGAAATTAAACTCATTGATAGAATTTGTAATAGGTCTGAAACTCAAATAAGTGGATTAATCGGTTTGCTCATCTGTTAAATCAAAAATCTAAAAAAATCCTTTTTAATTTCAATTTTCAATTCGGTTATTATTATTATATCAGAGGTCCTTGCGAAACGATTCGACTTATTACCTCTATTTACATTTTATCAATTGTATTTGACCTGTGTGCGACAGCGGATCAATTAGTATGGATATTTTAGACTTTCTATTCTCTTCTATATATACATATTGTAATCTTATTACATTTAAGTTTTGTTCGTTTGTTTATGAAACCCTAGCCAATGGTTCCTTCTTTTCTTCCTCTTATTTGTTTATATTAGATTATCATTGTTAACATACAAGACCAAGAAAAGCAACCTGCAACTGCAACCAATCAGTACCAATCCATGACCCCTTTATCAGATGTTCCAAAACAAATTCCTATAAACCATATTCAGTAGCCAAACATAACTTTGAAAAAATCAACATTCCAACATTCTCACATTCTCTGCTCACTAAAGATGGATTTATCCTCCAACTGAAGAAATGTATGACATCATCTAAAATTGTCATCTTCTGGTTTTTCATTCATTTCTATCAAGATACGCTAAATCAATTACGAAGACGATTTATGACATCTTTTTAATATTGATTCAAGATCTCTAAAGATTCGATACAAGTCATTATTTCACATGGTGATTTCATACAATCGCAACAGTCATAAACACTTATTGCCTAGAAAGCTCATTATAAAAGAACTTGAGATCCTCATTTCAAATATACAAAGAAAAAAAATCTAATGTCGTCATACATAGTAACTTGTGAAAAAATTTGTATTAGCTCTAAGTGCTAAAAAAAACTAAAATACATTGTGAGAGCATATTTGTAAACATTCTTTGTAACTTGGCCTAGTATTGGTTGTTGCTCTCAACAGTTTGAATATAGTAAACTAAAAAGTTGAGAAGACTTGAGCACATTCAAATTGACTATAAGGAGTTCAGTAGACATGTGATACTTTTGCTGATTAGTGGATTAGGTCCTTTAGAGTGAAATGACGGGAAGTAGCTACTGCGTTGGTGGCAAACCAAGATAAATTACTTGTATTTCCTCTCGTTATCTTTCAACTTGCTTTTTCTATAGCACGTTTATTATTTTATCATCATTTTAAAAGTTTTTTAAACCCTTAAAAACACAATCCAATCTCTTATTTTGTGTTTTTCTCCTATCATAATTTTTCGGACTTCCTTGGAATCATATGCAAGTTTGACGGAGAAAAACTTATATTTCATGTGTTATAAGTTATCAATCTTCTTAGCTCTTCAAATTTACATGTCCTCAAGACCTTGTTCATTATATCAGCCAACTGAACTTTAGTTTAACAATAAATGAGCTTCAACTTGCTTCATCCAACTTTTTCTCTTAAGAAGTGAAATTTTATCTCAATGTGTTTGCTTTTTCCATGAGACACATGGTTCTTTGCCAGATTTATTGTTTAGATGTTGTAAATCAGCAATGGAATTGGCTTGCAAATTTTCATCTTTAGCTTTGGTGTTAATGACTCTAACCTCAATGCTTGGCAGGTTGCATAACTGCCAACAATATACTCAGCTTTGCATGATGATAGTGTTATCACAGGTTGCTTCTTTGAGCTCCATGCTATTGGTGATTTCATGAATTTGAACACATATCCTGAAGTGCTCCTTCTATCATTCTTGTCTCCACATCAATCTGAGTCTGAATATCCCACTAAGTCTTCATTTTCATGTTTCAAATTTGTTGCAAACATAATGCCATGCCCAATTGTGTCGTGGATATATCTCATGATTCTCTTAACTGCCAGCCAATGAGAGTGTTTGGGTCTCTCCATGAATCTGCTTACAACTCCTAAACTATAGCAGATGTCAAGCCTTGTATAGCAAAAGTATCTTAGGGAACCACTAACTTGTTTGAATAATGTCGAATCAGCTTGTTGAGACAAAATCTCTCTGAAATGGTTTTAATGATAACAAAATTATTTAAAAGATTATGATTGTGGTTAATGGCTAATATGTGCTTTTGAGTGAATTCATATAAGAAAACAGGTTATTCATCACTAAGATAAACAGGAGAAAAATCTTATTCAAATCTGGAGGATTGAATACGAGAGGATGGCCTCCTAAGAGGATGAAGCTTCAATGTGTCCAAATTTTCATCCTCACTATGACAATATTTTTTTATACATAAAGAGAAGACAAATCAGTATTAAAGAATGAATAAATAAAGCATTTGAAACAAAAAGTCAGAAGACATATTGAATAGATACGAGGACGGATTGTACTAGGTTAGAGGATGGGCCTATGGTCAACATCATTGAAAGCGACCCACACATCTCTCTCACATGCTGAAAACGACCCAACATCAACCTAGAAAAAGGTAGTAGCTAACAAGAGAAAGATGTATCCCTTGAATGTATTGAAGAAAATAAAAAGAAAAGGATAGCTCACGTCCAAGTTCCTAGGAGTTTTGAACCTCGTGCAAGAGGATCGACTGAACCATTCCAAAGACAACTGGATGGCAATCCCGTAAATATGATGAAAGACCTTGGACGTTTTGATTGAAGACTCCAACAGTCATAAAGCATTTGTCACTTGGAAAGAGCATCTCATGATCTCTATAAAAGGCATGGTGTAACATGCCAATTTCTAGTTATCCTATTTTAATAGTATAATGATACACTACTATTATTATATGAGTGTTAATACGTGTTATAATTACTTTATGTGTGTTTGCCTTAATAATTGATTTAAATAATAATAATAATAATAATAATAATAATAATAATAATAATAATGTTGGAGCCTTATATACATTAGCCACATATATATACATACCCATACCATATATGCTTGTACCATATATATAATTACCCTAAGTTGCGCGTATGCACTGAAGGAAAGAAAAAGAAAATAAGTCTGCCGCAACGGTGTTTCAATCCCTGAGTTCTAACAACAACACTACAATATAGCATAACCATACAGTAGATATACTTTTCTTAATTTCGTCAATTGATACTATTTTGTCTGAATAAAAAGAGATAGAACATATTTTCCTAATTCCATCAATTATATCAATATAGGATTGTTGATCGAATTATATCAATATTGGGCAGTATAGGTGTAGTCATAGTTAGCCTTCTCAATATCCTGTAGATATATATTTGTGATGCAGATGAAAGTATAGGAGAAACCTTAATAAAGAGTTCAGTTACAATGAACTACATATTCCAAGCTGTAAAAAAAATTAAGAGATTGTGATTTGAGATGGAAAATCCATCTCAAAAGTCCTCCTAGTCTAGCTTAAGCATTGACTTATCCAATATTTTGGACTTCCTTTGTTATGTAAAGTAACACGTCTATATTTAGGTAATGCAGGCTTATCATCTAACTATGAGAAACAATGTCTTGTACAATTAAAATTATTTTAATTACAATTAGAAATTGTTTTAGGTTAGTATACTAATACATATATTTCGACGATATTAAATATATTTTTGGGTTATATTACAAATAGTAGCTAATTTATTTATATATTATTAATAAATAAATTAATTCGTACTTGGTTGTTGCATTGATTTATATTCTTTCACGGACTATTAGAGATGGTGGTTGACAAAGACGCGACACATTAAATCAGCGGATCAACTCCGTTGGAGAAAAAATGCCAGCCAAGGTAAAGGGTGAGAGGAAGTTCGATTTTATGAGTATAAAATAATGTGGGATGATGGGAATACTGAAATTCCCATATATTCATTTGGGGCTTAGTACGTATGGTCTAGCCCTATTGAGTAATAATAGCTAATTAATAATATATGAATGGTAATAGTGAGGACTAAAATATAATTTAGCAACCTATAGAACTGCCATTAATCTATTTATATCAAGATTGCATGCTGTCTGATTTTATCAAATCTTATGATGATTGTTATTGTATGAATGATACGTACTTGAGTGTTCTTGTTACTTGATTGAAATTATGATATTACTTGAAAGTGCACCTATTTGATTCCTTATTTTGTGATTAATGAGACTGGACTGTGTATTGTGAGTAGTGTGAATCAAATATTGGGATTTTATTGTGATTGATGGATATACATATATAATGATGAATATTGTGAAGTCAAATTGAAACTTATTGAGTTGTGATGATCGAGTAAGTCTGAGATATGTGTTGTAGATTCTGGAGTTAGGCTTATTTTGTCATCATATAGGGAGGGTCTGACAAACCTAGTGATTCGGGGAAGTACAACTGAATGAGCCTAATCGTGGAGGATTGCAGTCGAACTCTAAGGTAAGACTGATAGACCTTGGGTGTACCTAAGGTCGGGAGCTACCGTGCAACACAAGAGTACCCCGACTGTCGCGTATATGTGTCTCGGGTTGAGTTGAGGGGATCTATGAGGACTTGGTCATTCATGAATTTTCTGTTCCCTCTTGTAGTGGCATAGTATCAGACCTCCTAACCAAGTACTTCAGAGTAGAATGGTACCAAATGATGAAGAAGTATAGAGTATAGGACATGCATAGTATTTCATCCTTGTGACTGCTCTATTGTGATTGATTTAGATTAACCTTTGATATTATGATCTTGAGTGTTTCTCCTGTTTGTGCTTATTTGACAAAAAGCGTGTTCTCCTCGTTTATCTTATACTATTATATAATTTCGATACTCACCCTTCATTGTTTGTGTTTGGCATTTGCAATAGATGCAGACAAGTTGTAAGCTACAAGTGATGACTAATACCATCAGAGAGGCGGAAACCATCATGTCTTGAAGACTTTTATTATATGCACTGTGTTCATGTTATTTTGAGCGTATTTCATTTTGGGAATTCCTGCTCTGATAGTGGCATCGGGTTAGGATTACATTTGTACTTAATATTAAACTTATGTACGTGTACTTCAAATAGGATTTTGTTGTCTGACATTATGATTTCGAGTTGTTAAGTTTGATGGAAGTTTTGGACTTATGTGACATGTTCATGATTACATGATACTCTTTACCCCAAAAAAATGTTTGGAAGTTTATATATTTATTTATTTGAAGAATTTCACTGTTTTAAAAAATAAGAAAATTAAATATATTTTTTTTATTTGGGTTTAGGGTGTCACACATGGAACACTTTATCATAAGACACAACTACATTGCAAAAAAAAGCAAAATTCTTAAAGCTATCAAGAGCAATTTTCACCCTATCTTTATATTTTCTATAATGCTACACTAGATATTTGAAATATCTTTTTAGAAAGTGTTTAAGTAAAGAGAAACATCATATTCATATCACTTTGCAATTTCCACGTGAGTTACACTTGGAAATAGTTGGAACTTGTAAGAAACAAGATTGTAAGCTTGGTGAGGCTAAGGAATATACAAAGTGTAATCAACCTCTGTGAGAGGTTAATCAGTTTGATCATTAGTAAAATATCACAAGTGTGTGAGGACTAGACGTAGCCTTCATTAGGTGAATCAGTATAAAAGTTGTGTGTATCACTCTCTACATTTTCTCTTTCTTTTATTCAGCTTAAATTTAAAAAATTAAATTTCATCCTCGGGTTCCCATCCTCTCAGAGAGGATAGCATTTCATACACGTGAAAAAACTTTTTAAGAGCAAAATCCCTATTCAACCCCCTTCTAGTGATATTTAGATACAACACATCCAACTCTTCTTCAATTTCTATTCCCAGATTTGCATTGATCTCCATTGGAATGGTTGCAGGGTTACAATCATTTATATTTAATCTTCTCAGGATTTCTCTAGCATACTTCTTCAAATGCATCAACAAACCTCCTTCAGTTTTAGCAAACTCCATGCCTAGAAAGTAGCTTCATTTGCCCAAGTCTAGCATTTGAAACTCATCCTTCATGATTTCTTTGAATTCTATAATCGTCTTGCTGCTGCTGACAGTCACCAATAAGTCATCAACATATAGGCACAACAAGATCAATGCAAGCTCTCCATTCAGTATGGAATGTTTCACATAAACTTCATATTTCACTGTGCATTTGATGAATACAATGCCAATTAGAAATGAATCAATTCTTTTGTTCCAAGCTCTTGGTGTTTGCTTCAAACCATATAGAGCTTTCCTCAATCTGAGTACTTTATCCCTTTTTCCCTTAATCATAAATCTTGGTGGTTGAGATACGTACACCTATTCTTCCAGCCATCCATTCAGAAATCTAGATTTCACATCAAGTTGGCACATCAGCCAACCCCTAACACATGCCAATGCTTTCACAAGTCTGATTGTCTCAATTCTGGACACTATAGCAAACACTTCATAATAGTCTATACCTTCTCTTTGTAGGAATCCTTTGGTAACCAATCTAGCTTTGTACTTAGCAATTGTTCCATCTAGATTCACCTTCAACTTGTAGACCTAGTTTACTTCAATCTGCTTTTGTTTTGGAGGCAAATATGTAAACTACCATGTTTGATTCTTCTCAATTGCATCGATCTCTTCCACCATTGCTTTCTTCCACGGTCCTTTCTTCAATTCCACTTCAATATTTAAAGGTTCTGCATCAGCAAATAAGGCAAAAATATACTAAATCTCCACTACTGTCAACTTCACTGTCATTGTACACTTCAAATTCTTGTAAATGAGTTGGTGGCTTTCTTGTTCTTTTCGATATGCTTGATTCAATTCTTTCTTCATCTCGATTTCCACTGGTATGTTGCTCATTATGTACTTGCAAAGGAACTTGTGAAGGTTGGTTTGTGATGTTGGTTGCTTGCTCCCAATCCCAGTATTGCATGTTGGCAATTTGCTTATGTTTCCAATTCCAACTCTCATGTTCGACAATCTTGACATCCCTACTGACCTATACCTTGCCTCTTATAGGATCATAAATTTTGTAGGCACCTGTTAGATGACACCCTACCAAGATCATTGCTTCACTTTTGTCTTGCAACTTTCTTCGCTTCTGGTCTGATACATGTTTAAAATACAGAGCACCAAATGTTCTTAAATGCCCCACTATTGGCTTTCTTCCATTCCAGATCTCTTCGGGTACCTTCTCCTTTTTATTTGTAGGACATTTATTCAGGTTATAGATATCAATTGTTGTAGCTTCTCCCTAGAACTTATGCGGCAGCCCTTTCTCTTTTATCGTGCTTCTAGTCATGTCTAGAATGGTTCTATTTCTTCTTTCAGATAGGCCATTGTGTTGAGGTGTGTAGGGAGTTTTTACCTCATGTTCAATTTCATTCTTGATACAAAAATCTTTGAATTCATGTGAAGTATATTCTTCTCCTCCATTTGTCCTTAACACTTTGATAGATTCTCCACTTTGTTTCTCCATTTTAACCTTGAAGGTTTTTAATGTCTCTAATGTTTCATCTTTGGTTTTAATCAACTAAATCCACAACATTCTACTAAATGGATCAATAAAAGTTAAGAAATAGTTATTACCACCTAATAATGGAACTTCAAATGGTCCACATATGTCACTATTAATCACCTCAAGAACGTTCACCGCTCTTGCTTGCACTTGTGATTGAAAGGAATTTCTTGATTGCTTACCTGCCATACATGATTCACACACCTTATTAGGGACATCAATCATAGGAATTCCATTCACCATCTTCTTGACTCCTAGCTGCTGCAACCTTCTAAAGTTAAGATGGCTAAATCTTGAGTGCCAAATCTTGAGTGCCACAACCAGTTTTCATCAATTGAGCTTGCGACCTTCAAACATTGAATATCACCAGCTTGTATGTTGATGACAAAGGTTTTATTCTTTGAAAGAGAAGCCTTGAGTATCATCTTCTTCTGCCCATCATACATTTCTAAGGCATCGTTCTTCATGATCACCTAAAACCCTTTTTGAATCAGGTGTCCAATGCTCAACAAATTGCTCTTCATTCCTAGCACATACATTACATTTTCAATCATTAATGTATTCTTATTTCTTCTCTTAATTACCATGTTTCCAAATCCCTCAACTTTCAAGGTTCTATCATCAACAAACTTGATCTTGCTCCTTCTTGATGTATCAATATCTATCAGACATTCTTTATGACTTGTCATGTGATAGAAATGACCATTATCGAGGAACCATACTTGGGATGAAGAATATTCTTCGTTTGTGGTAGCCATTAACAAAACTATGTTTGAAAACAAAGAAGGTTCTCCATTTGTGGTTGCCAACAGCAAGACTGTATCTGAGTTTGACGAAGAACATTCTTGAGCAGCACATGTTTCATCTTCTTCTTTCTTCTTCTATTTACCCCTTTTGCCAACCCAACATTCATCTGCAAAATATCCAGACTTCTCACAGTTGTAACATTGCACCTTCTTCTTGTCAACGTTTCTTGATTTTCCTTTTGATTTACCACTCAAATTTCCTCCTTTTGATGAAGATTCATATTTATCTTCAGGTTTCTTGAATTTATTCTTCCTCCATTTCTTTTTCTAGTCTCCTTTCTTGTTGGCATATGCTACCAATGCTTGATTCCTAGAATTATCCCCACTTCTTTCATCCATTCTTAACTATCTTGCTTCTATAGTTCCCTGCAACTCTTCAAGACTCAATGCGGAAATGTCTTTAGATTCTTCAATCGCACACACAACATAATCGAACATGGGATGCAACGATCTCAATATCATTTCACATAGTTTCTGTTTTGTAAGCTTCTCACCATAGTTAGTCATCTGATTTGTGATACTCTTCAATCTTGAAATCAGATCTGAAACCTTCCCTTGTTCCTCCATCTGCAACAATTTGAACTGTTTTCGTAAGGTCTGCAATTTCACTTTCTTGACACTTCTCCTAAGTATCCCATGGTTCTTTTGCACTTCTTGCATCATAAATTTTTTCAAATTTGGTTGTGTCAAGGCATTGATGAAGAGTGAAGATGGCATTGCAATCTTCTTCTTGTTCTCTTTAAAATTCAGCCTCTGCTCCTCTGTTGGATTGGCTCCCAGATCTTCAAAAGTTTTCTCTATGATTTCCAACACTTCTTGAAATCCAAACAATGCTCGAATATGTACTCTCCATCTATCCCAATCTTTTCCATCAAAATGTGGCATGGGGCTGGAAAATTTCCATTGTTTGCACTTGAACCCATTCTCCCTACACTCGTGTTTGATCTTCACACTTCACTCGTGTTTGTCACTTTTTTGGAATTGAAACCTTGCTCTGGATACCACTTGTTAGCGTTTGACTTGCAATGGAAGTAAAACCAGAGAAAATGAATGAATGATATGAAAAGTGTTATTGTTTATTGAGATGAATATGCTATTTATACATAGCTTCTACTACATTGTTTCTAGCTACCTTCTACCTAACTAACTAAGTGGTTAATTAGTTATTTGATTACATACAATCAAAACTTAACTTGAATTACAAAACTAAATATGGATAACGTTTAACGTTCTCTTTTTTCTGACACTCAAAACCAAGAACGTTCTTAGTTTTCAACAGTCTTCACTCTCCTTTCTCTACCTAGTATGTAGTGGCTTGTAGACTTGGAAAAGGTTGAGCTCATAGCCTTCTTGTCCAAAGAGAAAAGGTAGATTAGGAAAATTTGATAACAAAATTCAATTACTTGCATACCCATGTATTTTAGAATTGGTGCATTGAAATTTTTTAAAATCTGAAGGACAAAAATAGAAAAATAAATAAACGTGATGGCCAGCTAATTTGTATTTCAAATATACGCTTAAAATGGATCATGTCTCAACAAATGTGATCTCAAGGCCTTTGGTACCAAATCTTCCAGCTTGGTCAATCATGAAAGATTAGCAATGACATATTGCCAAAACCATAATATTGTGTTGGTGGCATTTTATTTATTTTTTAGTTGTTAGTAGTATTACTTTATTACTTGTTACTCAGTGATACATCACCAGTCACCACCATGATTCTTTATATATATATATATATAATTAAAAAACTAACAATAAAAAGTACATTAAAAAATTACAAATTACTCGTGCAACGCAGATTATATTCTAGTTTATTTATTATTAAGGGTTATTTAATTTGATTTGAATTAAACTTTCATGTATAATAGTTAATTTTATAGGTTAATTTATCATGGAATTTAATTTTAACATACCATTATGAATTTTGTGTGATATTTTTTTTTTAATTATATTATTTATTAGTAAACGATTAAAAAAATATATTTAATTAAAAACAGTCCGACCTCATTTGGATCTTTGAACCATAACCGATAAGCAAATTAGTTCAATATGGTCAGTCTAATTCTAATTACATTACTAAAAATTAACATTGATTGACATGTTTGACACATATGAACTAGTTAATAAAAATATATTAAATTAAACATAATCCTAAGTATTATTAAAAAAAAATTAACAAATAATAAATTAATATAATACTCATAAAATATTAAAATAAATGCATATGGTTTGAGTCAGTTTACTTTAATATGATTTTGAAAAAATATATATATAAAATTCGATGTGATTGGAACGGTTTTTAAAAATAAAGATATAAATTCATTTAATAATATTTAATTTTAAGTGTTTTTTTTTAATAAAATTTACTGTTTTTATTTGAATCAGTTGGGATATGGATACCCCTAATTAAGATACTCTTGAATAGCTAGATTACTGATGAGATGGTAACTAAAAGATAAGATGTGGAATTAAATACACTAAGACTAGAATAAACTATTTTATTTTTTAATAATAGTGAATTATTAGTCAATTAACAACAAAGAGTTAATCGATTGATCGAGTTAAAATAGGATCGTTTGTTATTGGATCATTCGTTAATTAATTACCCCGCTTATACTAATTAATTAATCTTTTCCCTATTCCATTAATACTATTTGTTAATCGATTATTTGTTTTTAAATTGTTATTTACTATTTCTAGTTATCCTATATTGATAATTCACCCCTCTAAAAATTAAAAGGTTTAATTGTACTCTTTGTCCTTTATTATAGGTGAAAATAGAAAGTAGTCCTCCTATTTTGTTTGTCCCCAGTTTTAGTTTTTAAACAAAATTTGAGTCCAAATCATGATGAGTTGTCAGTTTTTTAAGAGCGTGTCAATAAAAAAAGATTACGTGGCAGACGCTTATGTGGAATAAATTAATTATATTATTTCTGATTAAAAAATATAATTTATAATTTTAAAATACAATATTTTTAAAAATATAATTTAATTGTTAAACTTAAGTTAAAAGAAAAAACACATAAAATCATGAACCCTAAACAAATCAAAATCAAAAGCATTCACTCATGAACCCTAAAATCATTTTGATACCCTAAAATCATGAACCCTAAACAAAAATCGTGAAATCGTGAAATGAAATCGTGAAATCCTGAAATCGTGAAATCCTGAAATCGTGAAATCATGTTTGTCCTTTGTTCACTCTTTTTCATCAGTGACTCGTTTTCATCAGTGTTCGTCGTTTGTTCATCTTTCGTTTTCATCAATGTTCGTCGTTTGTTCACTCAGTGCTCGAAGACATTCTTTTCCCCAAAAAAAAACACAACAAACAAAGAAAGAAAAAACGAAATAGAGAACAAAGAAGAAACAACGGAATACAAAAGACGATGAAGAAGACGAACACGAAGACGATGAAGAAGAAGAAGAAGACGAACATTAAACACGGAACACGAAGACGATGACCAACAATGAAGAAGAAGACGAAATCGGAATCGGATGATGATGATGAAGAAAAGGGAAATGGTCGATTTTGATGAAAAGGGTTCACGATTTGGGGCTTTTGTTGAATTGGGGCTGTTTTTTTATTTAGGGTTCAAGCTAGTTCGTATGCTTCTGATTTTCATTTGCGTTCATGTTGCTTCAGATGTTTTTCATTTTGATTTGTTTAGGTATTTTTTCTTTTAACTTAATTTTAACAATTAAATTGTATTTTTAAAAATATTGTCACAATTATAATAATGGTTTTTAAAAATATAAATTATAATTTTTAATCAGAAATAAAATAATAATGAGTTTATTCCACATAAGATTGAGAATCGTTATTACAACGATAAGAGACGACAAATTCGTCGTAAGCACAACATTGTTAGAAAGTTATTTACTAAATGAGTTGTTATAGTGGATCATGTATGCACTGATGAGAATTTAGCAAATCCTTTGACGAAAGAATTAGTTACAGAGAAAGTTATAAATACATCCAAAAGGATGAGACTAATGCCGATAGAGTCACTCATGATGGTAACCTGACCTAAAATACTGGAGATCCCAAGAATTAGGTTCAATGGGTAGTAACAAGTCGTGGAGTGATATGAGATGAACATGTTATTATAAATTAGAGAAGCATGATTCTTGAAGCGATGATAGGATGAGGTAATAGAAACTCTTAATGAGATCTATACTCTACGTGGAAGGAGTACCTAGCTACAAGAGTACTCTTGATAGACTCACCTATGTGAATGTGGAAGTGGGGCTGCTTCCTATGGAATTTCGAGGCAGAATTCCTAGAACATTCACTATACTGGGATACACGTGCAAGGCCATTAATGCACGGGCTTTTCAGAATACACCTTATGAAAAGGTTGTATGTGGGTTTGATATTAGAGATAGAATTCAAGACTACAAGTCACTCTTGTTGAATCTGAATCTTACTTACCATGCAAAGGTTCAAGTCAAGAGACACCTTTGTTTATGCACAATCTTATAAAAGCATTTGATGCTATTTCAGAAACATTTTTTTTTAAATTCAAGTAGAGGATTGTTGGAAAAATAAGTATGTTATTGTGTGAATGTAATAATTTATTGGAGTTCCACATTGAAAAGAAATATTTCTTGTAAATTTAAGTGGAAAGAAACTTGTTTTAAAATTCAAGTCCCACATTGGAAAAAAATAATTTTGAAATCCCACATTGGAAAACTCTAGTATTTTGAGTAGTTTCAAATCTATACATACTAAAGTCCCACATTGCTTAGAAAACAAAAGTAAGTTTGCTTCCATCACTATATAATGAGCTTTAAACTATTGTGAGAAGTACACCAAAGTTGGATGCTTTTCCCAACTTTCTCTTTTCTCCCTCTTATATTCTGCTTGCCTAATTTCGAGCTACTTCTCCCTTTTCTTTCTGTCTCTTTCGGTTTTTAGAGCGGTCATTATGCCATAGTCCCTTTCGGTTTTTAGAGCGGTTATTATGCCGCAGTCCTGTTCGGTTTTTAGAGCAATCATTATGCCGCAGTCCCTTTCGGTTTTCTAGAGCGGTTATTATGCTGCAGTCCCTTTCGGTTTTCTAGAGCGGTTATTATGCTGCAGTCCCTTCCGGTTTTTTAGAGCGGTCGTTATGCCGCAATTCCTTCGTTTTTTAGAATGGTTGTTATGTCGCAATCCTTTCGGTTTTTAGAGCAGTCATTATGCCGCAGTCCTTTTGTTTTCTAGAGCGGTTGTAATATCGTAATCCATTTGTTTTTATAGCGGTCGTTATGTCGTAGTTATGAGTGGTCGTAGTACCATATTAAGAGTGACTTTAACCGTCATATTAAGAGTGGCTTTAAGTGCCATATTGAAGGTGTAATTCTATAATGGCTTTCTACGGTGCAGTGGAACTCTGATACAGTGAATCTCTGATACAGTGAATTTGTGTTGTTTTATCCTGGGGACTTTGTGGTTGATAGTCTGCCTTGCACAATTTGGGAAGTGCCGCAAAACGTCTTAAAGAGAGCGACCTAGTCCGCGACTCAACCCAATAATATCTTCGGTGACATAAATTGTGATTTTTAAAATAGTTTTTGAAACTCAAAATCCAACAACTTCTTTGTTTATAATACTCTCCCAGCTCCTTTAGTAGTCATTAGCCTTAAGAACACTCATCATCAACCTCAAAAGATGATTCCCGATATTTCGTATCATAATAGTTTTTTTGCCTATTTTGATAAGTTTCCATTTCCACCTAAATTAAATTGATTTTTTTCCCTTGTTTCTTGTAGAACCTCTAGTTCAACCACAACATAGTCTCCAATTTCAAACCAACAAAGTGGTGTTCTACACTTCCTTTCATACAAATCTTCAAAAGGTGACATTTCAATATTAGAATGATAATTATTATTATATGTGAACTCAATCAAAGATATAAACTTTTCTCAATTTCCCTTCTCTTTCTTGAACACAAGCTCATAATTGGTCTTCTAATGATTGAATGGTCCTTTGAATGTCCATTTGTATAAGGTCTATAAGTCGAACTCAAAGTCAACTATGTCAAAAAGCTCCTGTAGAATTTTTAAAAATTCATAAGTAAATTTAGGATGTCTATCTAAAACTACTTTTTGGTATCCCATATAATCTTACTTTTTCCTTTATATATACAAGTGAACTAACTTCTTTAAAGGATGTTCCATATTCATTGGAAGAAAATGTTATGATTTAGTCAGATGATAAATAATTACACAAATTATGTCACATCCTGATAGACTCTTAGGCAATCATAATACAAATTTCATAATTATGTTGTCCTACTTCCATACAAGTATCTTCATTGGTTGCAAGATTCCTAATGGTTTTTTATGTTCAATCTTCGGCTTTTGACAAGCTATACAAGCATACACAAACTTTTATATCTCTATCTTCATTCATCGCCACCAAAATATATTTTTCAAGTCTTCATAAATCTTGGTTGACCCTTGACAAATACTCAAATTACTATGAAAAACTTCTTCCAAACTCCTCCTCAATTCCAGAATGTTAAGGACACATACTCAAACTTGAAGCCTCAAAACTCTATCTAAACCTTTATTAAATTCATCCGATTAACCTTGACTAACTAATTATCTTTACTTCTTCATAAACTAACCATTCTTTTGACACTTATTGATTTGTTCCAGAAAATTACTTACAAGTCCTAGCATCCCAAGCTTAAAACACAATGATGTCGGCTCAAAATCCAAACTCATATCTATAAATTCTTATCTTTCTACTTAAAGTTTCAACTACCATATTTGCCTTTTAGGGATGATAACTTAAATCAAATTTATAATCGTCAACAAGTTTCATCCATCTATGTTGTCTCATGTTCAACTCCTTCTAGTTGAATAGATATTAGACTATTATGATCACTAAACACTTTGAATCTTGCTTCATAGAAATAATGTCTCAATAGTTTTAAGTGTAAACATTAATGCCTCTTGTTAGAAATCATGATTCGAATAGTGCGGCATGTATCTTTAGTTGTCTTGATGTATAAGAAACTACCTTCCCATCTTGCATAAACACATCGCTCAAACCTTGCTTAGAAGCATCACAATAAACCAAAAAAAGGTTTACACTTGTCTGGAAAAACCAAAATTGGCGCGATAGTTAATTTCTCCTTTAACTTATGAAACCGTCTTCAAATTGATGCATCACAATAACTCAGTCGTTTTTGGTCAAACGAGTCAAAGGCAATGTATGTTTAGAAAATCCTACGATGAATCTTTGATAGTAACTTCTCAAAACTAAGAAACTTTTATGATAACTAAACACTTTGAATCTTGCTTCATAGAGATAATGTCTCAATAAATTAAGTGTAAAAATTAATGCCACTTGTTAGAAATCATGATTTGAATAGTGTGACATATATCTTTAGTTGTCTTGATGCATAAGAAACTACCTTCCCATCTTGCATAAATACACCTCCCAACCCTTGCTTAGAAGCATCACAATAAACCAAAAAAAGTTTGCACGTGTCTAGAAAAATCAAAATTGGCGCAATAGTTAATTTCTCCTTTAACTTATGGAAACCGTCTTCATATTGATGCATCACAATAACTCAATCATTTTTGGTCTAATGAATCAAAGGGAATGCATGTTTAGAAAATCCTACGATAAATCTCTAATAGAAACTTCTCCATGCTAAGAAACTTATGACTTATGTGATATCTTTTTATGTCTTCCATTCTTGAATAGCTTTTACTCTTGATGGATCAACTAAGATCCCTCCTTTATGAATTACATGACAATGAAAACTTATTTCTTAGAGACAATTTGCACTTCAACAACTTAGTGAATAGACTTTTGTCCTTGAACACTTGTAGAATTGTTCTGAGATGTACCTCTTGCTTTTGCCTACTCTCGAAAATAAATCAAAATACCGTCAATAAAGACAACAACAAATTTATCTAAGTATGACATTAAGATTGTATTCATACAATCCATGAATATGGCAGATGCGTTCGTCACTTTGAACAAAATTACTAAATGCAATCTTATAAATATCATTGAGTGTCACTTGGATCTTATAAATATTATTATTTTGAATATTGTTGTTGTGATTATTGTTGTTATTAATATTGCTCTTTTGTTTTTGAACCGCGTTGTTTTGAATATTACTATTATGAATATTGTTGGACTTAATGTGAATCTGCTAATGTAGTGACAAATTTTTTTATGTAATATTGTAATTATCATGGTATTGAATTTATGTTGATCAATTGATATATGTTTTTTTGTGATTAAGTGACCATATGTCCTATTGAGACATAAATGTGATATACTTGTAAAAATGTGATGCATAAATTGTGTGATTGTAATATACCTGACTCATGACTATGATGATCCTTTTTGTATGACATAGGATGACGAGGAGAGAAATGAAATCATGAGTCTCAAATCCATAATTTTTTATGAATGATTTTAGTAATGTGAGGGTCTAACAATGAAGTGTTGGGGAACTATAATAGTTTGAGCTAAATAGTAGAGGTCATGGTTGAGTCTGTAGGCGAGATTAGACCTTGGGGATTTTATTGGAGGAACTTTTAGGTGTCTTGGAGATGGCCTCGAATGCAGGGAGATATAACACAACCCTAGCTTAATTATGACTGGTCACTTAACCGAGTCTCAAGTGAATTAAGCAAATCTATGAGTGGAATTATGATATTTATCTCCTAAGTATCGGGTTAAACTTTCACGAAATGTAAAATCTCGCTAATTTCCAATGAGAGAAAGAGGGGGATAAGTTTGTGGGTAAGAGTGTCATTCGTTAGAGTCAAACTGTTACAAAAACAAAAAACCCTTTTTTGCAACAATATGGCTTCAACGATCGATATTGTTATTTAGAGTCTTCTTACCCACTTTCTTCCATTAGAAATTAACGAGTATTTACCTTCTCTGGAAATTGAACCCATAACCTAGAGGTTAAGTACAACGGTTCATCCATTCCCACTACACCAGTTCAATATGGATTTTCATGTGTTTGATAGGACTAACCATGCTTAATTTTATTCAAACCTTTTAACCATGCTTAATAACATCTAGTTAGTTATTAAATATGATTCTATTGAATTTAGGATATCACAACAGATCTATTGGTATGTCTAATTCTTTGCATGGTAGCCCTAACTATCACATGACATACAAATGATACGAAACCCTTGTACACCATCTAATCTATATATATTATAAATTATCTTGTCTACTACTAATTGAATGAAATTAGGACAATTATCAAACATATTATTTTGTTCATATATTTTTTCATACATGACATTGGAAATTAAAGATGTGTCAAAATAATGATTATTAGTGAAGGAATTAAATACATTAAATTAGACTACATATTTAATTTTTTGTTAGTAGATTAAAAGATGAAAAACCATATCATCATACCATGCATTATGTTTTTTTTTTTGTAATGAAACAAATATCTCAATTTAAATGAACATGTATATATTTGGAAAATACTAACAAGGTATCTAAAGATATAAATATTACATCGAAGAGTGTATTGACAATTGTGTATATAACTTTTGAAAACTCAAAATTTATGTTTTCTAATACACTTGTTAGCATAATAATCATATGTTTTTTTACGTTAGTAGAACTGTTGTGTCTATGTTGTGTCAGCTATGCATGTGTGCTTTATGGTTGGGAAGCAATTTGTTTCCTTTTTAAGTTCAATGTGCATCCGTTTTTGTTTTAAATTACAAAAGGAGATTGAATTGAAGTTGGTCTACTAAAAGAAGATGATTTTCCATAAACCATAGTTAAACAAAGTCATCAAAATGCCTCGTCCAAGATAGTAGTACATCTTGGTTTTGCTTGGGAACAAAATGAACAACCAGCACCACAAAATATAAATAAGAATCTGTAAAATGTTATAAGAATTAAGTGAAGGGTCTTACCATTTAAATTTAAATAAACAAATAAATAAAAAATACATATGTCCTTCGAGTTTGCTCTCAACATGCTCTTCAATTTAGAAAATATTATTTCATCTATCTTACAATGAGTGATTAATTTGTAAAAATAATTTATTCCACAAAGAACAATCCTTTCAATTTCAATGTAATATAATTATTTTTTCTAATTGTACAATCTAAATAATATTACATACAATATACTATATTCCATTTTGTATTAATACTAATAGTAAATGCACCGATAATTGATAAAAGTGACTTGGTAAATGTATTACGTTTTCTCTTTCGTTTATATATTTTTCTTTTAAGAGTGAAATAATTAAAACAGTCAGTCATTGTTGAAGAGAAAAAAGTTTAACAAGACCTCTCAATAATGATGAACATTACCAATAATAATTACAATGTAAAAAAAATCCCAATCAGCCTCCTTAACAAGCTTATAAGCAAATAAATATTTAAATAAGATTCGTGACGGTGTAGCACAAACGTGAGCATCCCAATTTTCTAGTCAGCTTCAGCTATGCCAAACACACCAGCTGCAACTAATTTAAGTCCTCAGGTCTGATCTACATTGGCATCTTCACATGAAAACTATTTTGCTTCTTAGCAGAGATATCTGACATTTAAGTAATGCACAAAATATACCTGACATTTAAATAATACACACTTTAGATAGGGGAAAAAATGTCAAACTGATAGTAATTTCTATAGCAAACACAGATATTATTATATAAGAAATAAGATCCCAATTTCATGCTGGTCTAGTATGGTTTTGAAAAACAATGTGTTGGTGAATACCGCCACTTAAATGCTATGAATTCAATCGTATGTAGGTTAAGCAATAGATTAATTGAAGATACTTTGTGAAGAACCTACAATGCTACTTTTATTTTCATATTCAGAACTAAATTGGATGCTAAGATATACTCAGAATGGTATGTTTTTGTAATACAAAGAATTTACATTACATAGGATAAATTGAAAGCCAAGACTGTGTTCTTGAGAATTATATGTTGTTGGTGATATTTTGGCTTGGATCTCTAGTTTAAAATGATAGGAGTGAAGGAAATAATTGGCACAAAAGTCTCATAATTTTTAGAGACTTTGACCAATAAGCAGATTAGTATAGAAGTTTATAATAATAATAAGGATGTAAGAAATGAGATCTGACTTTTTTTTTCTTTCTAGATTTACATATTAGACATAGTCAATAGACAAATGTAGATGAATATTAGTATGTAATGACAAAGAGTTTTAGTTTTATGGAATCTGTTAATTAATCTATCGGTTGAGAAATGTCAATGTGTGCTGTTTGCTACATGCATGTTCAGTGTTTACTTCCTTAATAATAATCTATAAACATTGAACTTTACAATCCCACCGTCAAAGTAATTATTGAATATATCAACTTCACAAATTTTCATAATTTTTCATTAGTATTTGATATTTCATCAAATAACTTCAAGTGAATAGATGATAAACTTTTTAAATATATAAGTAAATATCAATTACAAGATTACAAAACTACAAATGTCCAATATATATGAAATTTTGTGTGCTTGAATTGGTAAAAGTCAAATCAACTAACCTTGCATGCATGTTAAGAAATGGCTGAATGCCATTTATGACACTAACAAAAAAGATGGATGAGAAGGGTGAAAATGAAGTACCTCTTGAAGAACTGGGTAATGTACCGTACTACAAAGCACATTAGTACAATCACCAAAATATCTGTAACAGTTTAGGAACTATAACATATGAATGAAAGAAATTGCTCAACTCTTTTGTCAAAACTTATGAACCTCAGTTTCACATAAATAACTAAAAATGATAAAACAAATCCGTTTTAGGATAACTGAGAAGGAAAAGACATCTAAATGAGTCAATCTATGTAGAAGAAAGTGCAATAAAGGATACTGAAGGAACAACGCTCCCAACAATCCAACATATAAAGCCCAAAAGTCACATTGTAAAGGTGGACCTTTCGCTGAACCCAATTCATGTCTTCCACAACTGCAAAAAAAAAATAAATAAATAAAATAAAAAACAACTCTGGGTCACAATGCATCCTCAGACTATAATATCTTTGAAATTGCTTTCAATATACTATAGAAACGTATAATTATATGTATGGTATATCTTCATGTGCATTTCCCTTTAATAGTATATGTCATACATATTTAGTGAGCAAATCAATATTTGTGTATAGCCTCCACCTCAAGCTGTGGACTCATGATCACTGTTGTCAAATAGACGCGATAGAGGCACTGTAGCATAGCAGATTTTGAACAAATCACTATTCACTATTGGTGCGCAATAAGTTATTTAGTACAAAGTGTTGTCAAATAGATGCTATTGCGGCATTATAAGACTATAGCATAGTGGAATTTGACAACATTGCTAATGATGGATATAAAAAAGTAATTTATAATTTTATGTTATATTGCACACTAAGAAATCCTAAAAGTTAGAGATCACTCAAAATTATAGACATGTTCTTCATATTAGATATTAAATAGCCTCAACCTTAGGCCCTTTTCTTCTAATCTGCTCACAAAAATTGAGTACAACTGTCACAAATTATTTGAATGGGTGTGAAAAAAACTATCTTTTGATATAAATAACTGTATTTTTATGAGAGGAACAGTAAGAACAACATCTACGTCATTGCACCTAAGTTTTAGCCATTGTTATTAACCAATTTGAAAATAAAAAGAGTATGGAACAAAATTAAAAGGTTAGACCAGCTAAGTGAATTACAATTCAAAAAAGCAACCCAATTTGAATTCTCATTAACAATCTTACACACCATCTGGGACAATTTTAAAGTTAATCAACTACTTTTTGTTAGCCATAGATAGTTTCCTAAGACTCAACTTGAACTCCAAACCTAAGAATCTTTGATGCACTTAATTGTCTCTACTATCTAGATGAATTCATGTACAAGTATATAAACATATATTGAACGCTAATTTCACATCTAATAAGAGGGCTGGTACAAACAAATTATTTCTCAGTTTCAACAATCTTTGATTGATTGGCTGGTTCCACTCAAATTATGGATCAACCGAGTCACAATTAGTCATAAACAAAGTACACTAATCAGTATTGTCAAATAGCGGCTATAGAGGCACTATAGCATATTTGAATTTGAATAAATCGCTATTGCTCCACAATACACTATTTGATACAAAGTGTTGTCAAACAGCCGTTGTTGTGGTGCTATAGCACTTTAACATAGCTGAATTTAAACAGACCACTATTTTCCACAATACGCAAATAACAAAACTGACACTAATTATGTTAGATAATAACGTGTACCACATCTTAAGTCTTAACCAAGTACAGCCAAATCTCTAAGCTCAGGAATGTATTCATTTCCGTTACAAGATGAATCTAGCCATTTAAAGATAAGAGGTTTGCCCAACCTATAGGCCTATTTGGATAATGGGAAAAATGAGGTTAAAATGTGACCTCGTATGTCTTATTAAGTGCATATTATGATACACGGAAGGAAATGTCAAGATTATGTTTTAGTGTGTTTGGAAAACCAGTGGCATGCCACAAAACATGTGTTCAGCAATCAGTTGAAGCAACATGATGCAGCTTTTTGGTTTGCCATGCAGCTTTGCCGTGGAAATAAGAGTTTCCAAACATACAATTTGTCTCTCATCGTCAAATGTGATATTAGCAAAACATTTATATGTTTTGACAGTTTAGTTAATTTGAATTAATATCAAATTTTCCTGCAAACATTGTTTGCATTGGGTTAAAATTATTGTTTTGCAGTGAAGACATCCATCCATACACATAAATGACTTCGTTTCATACTCAAATTTTACATAGTCAAATTTCAATGAAAACGCATTTAATAAACACCCACACAAACACACTTCTGCTTTGCATTCAAAAAATCCATTTTGCATTGTGTGAATTTGATTCTAAAAAAAGTGAATCATTTTAACCTTCAAGACCATAGCACCTTAGCATCTAAAGAAAACCAGTAATCCTAATCCCAAAAGAACTAGAGTATAACATTGATTCATTCATAATCAATTTTTTAAACACCAGTTCTATCAGCAAAGAAAAAAAGATTCTAAAGTATTACGGGTTATAAAAAAAGTGATTTCAGTATTCAATAATTTAAAGATTTTTTGTTAAAGCTTTTTAAAAAAATCAGAAGCTGTTTTGTATTTGTCCACGATAATCAAAATCAAAATCAGTTATAAAAAATTATTTTTATGAGGAGCTTCTCAAAACAGTTTATCATTTTAAGCACCTTTTAGATTAGTTTCAAAAGTTGTAGCAAACAAATGAAAATTCTTAAAAGTGGATTTTTTGAAAAACCAAAAAAGTTATTTTTTTTAAAATAATGAAGGACTCTAAATAAAACACATTTGCATTCAACCAGTAAATACCAAATTTTGCAATTGTAAGAGTAGAATTGCATCACCTTAGCCCTCAACACTATCTAGATTCCAAAATGATTCATAGAATTATAAAATATTAATCAGGTTCGTTGGGATTCGTTATCAAATACACCTCTCACATTATTCACTTCAGTTTCAAATGCATCTAAACATTATCAATTAATATCCTTATTCTCCTTGCAACTACCAATAGAGAGATAAATCCGTAAACACTTTACATAAGTCAATGAAAGCTTCAATTGAACACAATTTAACAATTGCTTAGGGAAATTAACACGTATTGAATATTATTATTATTCTTATTAAATTTAAAAAATAAAAGTGAAAAGAAAATCGATGAAGGTGAAATTAAAGTATAATAACTTACATAGATTAAACTTACATAGGTTAAACTTCAACAGTTAACAAGTTCAAAACGCACGTAATTGATAAAATGAAAATCAACAAAACGCGTGCCCTAGAAGTGAATGATAGCGTACCTTGTACGATCGCATTAAGTTTGAAGGATCGGAAAAATGTTAGAGCGATTCTTTCCTTACTGAAGAATGGTAATGCAAACAAATTTAATAAGAAGATTGTTTCCGTTCATAACTGGATTTGTTGTTTTATGGTTGATTTAGAAATGCAGTGACAATTAAATTATATGAAAATACATTTTTGTAGTGTTTAATTATGTGGAAAATTATAAAAATACAATTAAACTTTTTTTTTTTCAAAAATTTGGTTAAATTTGGAAGTTTGAAAAGGTAAATTTCAAAAATTTTGATGAACGTAAATTTTTTAAAAGTAATATTTTTTAAAGTTTAAAATAATTTTGAAACTTTAAAAGAATGTAAAAATTTTTAAATGTAATTTTTTTAATAGTTTTAAAATAAATTAAAACTTTAAATTAATGTGAAAATTTTGAAATACAAAGTTAATAACAACAAAAATATTCTAAATTTTTCACTTTTCAACACATGTATATGAATATAGCAAATATATCACTAATGTGAAAGGTGACCGCTAAATTGGACTACTTTTGTAAATGGTTCGTGGTGGACTAGTGTTCAACGTTTATTTGAAATTCTAAGGAAGATCAACTACATTTTTTGGAAGGATCATATTGGCATTTTTGGTTGAAACAATAACTATATTGAAGTTAGTTTGATAAAAACACAAGAAAACAAATGTATTTATCAAAACTCAATTTATCCTTTTGACAATAATCAAGTAACTATTGTATGAACCAAACTAGTTCAAATAGTATACCTATTATTAATATTTTGATGATAACAATTACCTGCTAAATGGTTGATTTATATGCATGGATTGCATAAAGCCAAATCAAAATTTATGATATTAACTATTTACTGATAGGAACATAAGTATATGACTTAGTAATAACTATTCTTGTGTTACTTCATTAGAAGAAACATTCTGAAATTATTAGCTAACGATCAATTAATTATAGTGGTTAATACTAGCGTAAGTTATAATTTAGAAATAGTATAACAAGCAAAAATGATTCATATCTAAGTCATATATTGGTTTCATATTGGTTTCACACAATTAGTATTATCGATATCCTCTAGTGAGACATTGTCTAGTCGATTTGACAAAATTTAAAGGGTTTTAAAAATACATCTTTATATCAATACTATGAGTTTAGTAACAAAGAGAAGTTGATGGATAGTCTAAAGAAATGGCAGTACCATCCAATAAATGTAATGCATATAGCAAACATTATTTGGATCATCTGGTACAATAGTCATTTACTGTGATAGTAATTAGTTTTCTCTAGAACGACACTTTATCTAGTGAAATATTGACTCTACTTTAAGTCCAAATCTACGGAGCAAAATAAATTTATCAACCAAAAGCAAAATATTTTATCATCTCGATAAATATTAAGTACAATACAGCTTGCAAGTTATATGGTGTGAGCATATCAAACGGCTCTTTATACAACTACAACGGATCTTTTATGATGTCTTTGCGGTTTTATTCTCAACAAGACAACAACTATATTTTATGTTTTAATTAAAGTATATGTTTGATCCTACATGTTTTTAAAAATGAGTTTACATTAGCATTGACCTGATTAAAATGAGTCCATATCAATATTGACCTAATCAAAATCAAAAAGAAACTGATTTTTGCAAAATGGAATAAAATTAATGGCCATAATTGTCATATACAAAATAGGAGACCAAAATCACCGAATTGTAAAACTTAAGGCTAAAAGTGCATTTTAATTTTTATTTAAACAACTAGTTTAGGTACATGTGCATGCGATGCACAGAGCAATTTATTTTCATAATATTTTTTTGTTATTTAAAATATATGTATTTATAAAAATGAATGTTAATAAAATTGTATTTTAATTTATTGATTAAAAAATAGAAATATTTTTTGTTGAGTTAGAAAAATGACTGTCACATATAAGATGAGGAGGTAGAACAAAAGTCCCATTTGAAAGGGGAGGAAGAACCGCTGATGCATCACAATGAAAAGAGATAATGTATGAAAGAGAAAATGTTAGACTAATTATTTCTCACTAAATGTTTCCAATTATGAATGAATACAATAAGAGTAAAGAACAAAAATTAAAAAAGTCAAATATATTTTTATTTCATAGAAAAATTAAAAAAAATGTATTACTGCAATTCCTATTTTGATTTTATATTAATTTGTTTAGGGATTAAAAATATTAATTTAAAAAAAATCAAAAATATGGACAAAATGTGTTTAAAAATTTTTAAAGACTAAAAAGTTGAAATTTTTTATAGAGACTAAAAATAATATTTTGATATTCTAAAAATATTAAAACCTCATTTAACCATTGAAAACTAGTATACATCTACCCACAATGATTGGATCTAGTGGAAGAGACTAACCTCTCACAATTTGGTGAACTTAAATTCAAATCTCAAATAATATTATTTTTAGAATAAGTAGGTGTAGTTTTATGTTAAACTACCCCAATAATATATATTTAGCTACCTCAAATGAATTTATAATAAAAAATTAAGAGAAATAAAAAGTCAAAAAAATTTCATTTGATTGATACATCTATTCGCATTGTTTTCACACTTTTTATTTTTACTATAACTTCAGATTAATATTTTTACTAATATAAATATCAAGACATGTTCCTAAATAAAATTAATGATGAAGTCCGTACAAATAGTTCAGCTATTTACATTGAAAAATAATATTGAGACAAATCCCAAATTAATGTTTTGATGATAATCAAACAAAGTTAATCAAACTTCTAATTATGATTTTAAAAGTATTTTACTTTTTAACATATGTTTTTGAGTGTATTAATTAAATATAGGTATTAAACATATTAACACAAGACCATTTTGGAATAAGCAAGATCATTCTGATAATCAAAGAACATTCTAGTTTAATAAAATTGGAAATCTGGAAAAATGAAGATTGTTCTTCTTCATACCTTCAATCTTATCAAACCAAGAACGTTCTGATTCATGAAAAGGAAATAAGACAAGATCATTTTTGGTTCACTAATAAACCATTCTTCATTACAAAGGCACCAGATGCATGTACACAAGATCATCTCAGAAAGATCCATTTCAAAAAGATTAACAAAGACAAAAGCTAAGCTTCAAGATCAATCTCCAGATTTATAAAGCAGCAAGTACAACCATGACAAACTTGCACTGCAATTTCACCTCTAAGCAGTCTGCACACGAAACAGAGAAAAGTATGACATTTAATAGTTGTCAAAGGTTCTCAAATTCAGCACTTACTCAAAACAGAAATGAATATCATTTTAGTTGTAAAGCAATAGCATTTTTGCTTTTTAAACAAGATGTATCCATTAAAGCTACAACTGGACAAATGGATTTCCAATGGCTAAATGAGCTTTCATCAGTCTTCATGGAGCTTATTAAAGGAATCTCAAGATCAAGGATATTGAAAGAGTTTGAAGTACAAGAAATCAATCACTTAAACAATGCTACTTGAAAATCCTAAAGCTCTTCAATTAAAGTAAAGACTTCAGTTCTACTTAACTAGATTTAAGGATCTATTTTGCTGAGAATCTAAACTCAAACAATGGTTGAGTATATTATAATCCATCAACCTCTTTAAATAATTCCATTTGAAATACGAGACTATTGTGTTGAAGATAGTTTGAGCGAATTCTAAAAAATCTTGTTGTAGTTAAAAGGTGATTTGTAAAAACCCTTTCTAAAATTGAAAGCTAACTGTTAGAAATCCTTTCAAGGTAGAAAGGTGAAATATTATAACTAATAAAGATTGATTTCGAAAGTTAGTATGAAAAGCAAGAACGATCTTGTTTGAAAACTTTAGTGAAAAAGTTTACAACTTGTGAGGACTAGATGTAGCCCACTTTAGGTGAACTAATATATATTATTTTGTGATTATCTTTCCATTATCTCTATTTATTTCTGATTAACTAACCATAGATCACATAGGAAAATTTTCTTGTGATTTCACTAACCAAGAACGTTATGCTTTTGTTGTGTTTAAAAACCAAGATTGGTCTTGAGTTAACTCAATTAGAATTAAGCAGAAATAATTTTAAAAATGGTTAATTACAATTCAAACTCCCTTCCTTGTAATTGACATTGTTATTTGAATTGGCATAAGAGCTAGCCCATAAGGACTAACTCAAAAATTGCTAGAGGAAAGATTCATGAAGCAATGTCAAATGCCAAGTACATCGTTGAAGGAGGATCATCAAACATAACACTTTATTTTGATGGTTCAAACTATTATTTCTCGAAAAGTAAGATGCATATGTTCATAAAATCACAAGACACATGAATATGGCACATCATTAAAGATGGAGACTTCATACCAAGAATTGACTAGAATGACTCAACATCTACCAAAAATAAAGAAACAAATTGGACAATAGAAGACAAAACTAAGGTACTTCAAAATTCTAAAGCACAATTATTTTGATCATGTGCCTTAAGTAGGAAAAAAAAGTGAAAGGGTCGATGAATATGACACGAAAAAAAGGGTATGGGACACATTACAAACTCGTCATGAAAGGATAAGACATGTCAAAGAAACAAGAATTGATATCAGCGTATGAAAGTGTGAACTGTTTTAAATGAATAAAGGAGAAACCATTGATGAAATGTATTCAAGATTTACAACTATTGCAAATGAAATGCCTTCTTTGGGGAAAGCATACTCAGTACAAGACAGAGTAAGAAAAATCATGAGATATCTTCCAACCATATGGAGACCAATGGTGACAACTCTAGGTCAAGCTAAGAATCTTGAGATTCTCATATTAGAAGAACTCATTGGAACCTTACGAGCACATGAAGTGTTACTGCAAGAATACAAACCAGCAAAGAAAGGAAAAATAATAGCCTTAAAAGTTTCTCAAAATCCTCAAGAAAGCATACCTTACAACTAGATGAAAGATAAGACTCAGAAGAAATCAGACAAGAAAATGTTGATGAAGAAATAGTTTTTCTAGCAAGAAAATCCAAAGGGTGATGATGAGAAGAGATCAGATCAAAAAAAATTTCCAAATAAAAAAGAAAATTTCAAAACAAAATTAGATAAAAGTTAGATTACATGCTTTGGGTGCAACAAACTAGGGCATTACAAAATTGGATGACTCTTAAATAAAAGAGCACCAAAAAGATTCCCTTCAAGAAAAAATCAATGATGGTTACATGGGATGATTTTGATGAATCAAAAACAAAGGAACTTAAGAGCCCAACATATGTTTAATGTAAAACTTAGAAGACAATGAGGTAATAAATTATGAACTTTGTCCTCTATGCAAACAAATTGAAAAAGAGTTTGATAACCTGTTAAACGATTCAAAATTTCTTTTTAAAAAATGTAGCTCTTTAAAAGAACAAGTTTACAAAGAAAATAGAAAGAGAGAAAGCTCAAGCTATGATTGATGAACTAAAAAATATCATTCAAAGCATGCAGGGATCTCATCTTAAAAAAAACTAAAGAAAGTGAAAATCAAGAACATTCTACGATTCAAAAGGATAACGTTCTTCTTAAAACAGAAATTGAAATCCTCAAAAGTGAGCTGTCAAATTTTATCAAATCTACTAAAACCTTCCAAAAAAATTATGGGATCTTAAGTAGAAATATTTGATAAATTTGGACTTGGTTTTGGCAAATCCCAAAAACAAAAATTTTACGAATTTTTTTGTTCCTCAAAGAAATGAAGACTACTGCAAAACAAAATGTTCATACTGCAGCAAAATTTGACATCTTGAGTATGCATGTTATTTAAAAAAATGGGATGAAAAATTTAAAACAAAAGGGTCATTCAAAAAGGAAGAACGCTATGGAATCATATCAGAACCTTCTCAAATAACTTTCAAAAAGGAAGAACATTCTAAAATCAGAACAGAACCTTCTCTAAGAATTTTCAAAAAGGAAAAACATTTTTTAATCAGATCAAAACATTCTCCAAGAACAATAAGAAAATATTTTTTTTTTCAAAAGTATGACATAAAAATCAAACTATTATTTTAAAAAGAAATTCAGTATAAAGGGAAAAACTAACTCTCAAGGACCCAAGACCAAATCGGTACCTAAAAGTCTTGTAACATCAAATATAGGTTGGTTCTCAAAATATCAATAAAAAGTCATGGTACTTGGACAATGGTTGCTCGAGACATATGACAGGAGATAAACATTGTTTTATGTCATTTATCAAAAAAGATGGAGGGTCGGTAACTTTTGGGAACAATGATCAAGAAAAAATCAAAGGTAAATGTATTATAGGTAAGGAAAACTCCGCTAAAATTTTACTAACGTTCAATATGTTGAAGGTTTGAAACATAATCTTCTAAGCATTAGTCAACTATGTGATAATGGTTTTGAGGTTATACTTAAACTAAACATATGTGAAGCAGGAAGGCAACTTCTTTTGAGATTTTGTTCTTTGGATATAGGAAGAAAAATCTCTATGTTTTATATCTTGAAGAATTACCTGTTGAATCATGCTTTATGTCCACCAACAAAGACAAGTATATATGACATAAATGAATTGGGCATGTTAGTATGAAAATAATCTCAAACTTATCCAAACTATATTTTATTAGAGGTCAGCCCAAAATAAATTTTGATAAGGATAAAATATGTGAAGTTTGTGCAAAAGGAAAATAAGTCAAAAGTAGTTTACGTTCAAAAGATTTTATTTCAACTAAAAAACCTCTTGAACTATTTCCCATTGATCTTTTTGGTCTTATCAAAATAACAAGCTTAGGAAGAATGAAATATAATTTTGTTATTGTTGATGACTTTTCACGATACACATGGGTACTCTTTTTAAAACAAAAGATGATATGTTTGATGCTTTTAAAACTTTATGAAAAAAGGTACAAAATGAAAAAGACTCCAACATAATCTCTGTAAGAAGTGATCGTGGAGGAGAATTCAACATTATCTTTAAAACCTTTTTTGATGAACTTGGCATTTCTCATAATTTGTCATGTGCAAAAACTCCTCAACAAAATGGAGTTGTTGAACATAAGAATAGAACATTACAAGAAATTGCAAGAACAATCTTGGAAGAATCAAACATTGAAAAATACTTTTGGGCTGAAGCTATTAATACTTCATGTTATATTTTAAATTGTGTAAAAATAAGGAAAATCACAAAACAAGACACCCGAGATATTGAAAAATAAAAAACCAAATATTTCATACTTTCACATTTTTTGGGTGCTATTGTTATATTTTAAATAACAAAAAAAAAATAGGAAAGTTTGATGCAAAATCAGACAAAGCCATTTTCTTAGGATACTCAACCGATTCTAAAGGATATCCCATATTTAACTTGAGAACAAAAATTGTTGAGATAAATATGCATATATTATTTGATGACTTTGATAATCTTGATATAAGCAAGATAAATGATGAAGAAGAAGAACAATATGGACAACAACAACAACTTGTTCCTAAAAAAAACGAGATTGATAATCAATCTTCGTTTCAAACTCCTCCATGAAGCTGGAAAATCATAGGAGATCATCCACAAAATCAAATTATAGAAAATACATCTGATGAAATTAGAACAAGAATGTCCTTTAAAGATGATATCAACAACAACATGGCAATGATATCTCAAATAGAACCAAAATCAATCAAAGAAGGCATAATTGATGAATCTTGAGTCGAAGCAATGAAAAAGGAACTTCTTAAATGTGAAAATAACCAATTTTGGACTCTTGTCCCAAATTCACAAGACCAAACAATCATTGGAACGAAATGGATATTCATAAAGAAATTGGATGAAGAAGGTAAAGTTATAAGAAATAAAGCAAGGCTAGTAGCTCAAGGGTATAACCAACAAGAAGGTATAAATTATGATGAGACTTTTGCTTTAGTTGCAAGGTTAAAAAATATTAAAATAATAAAAAAAAATATAAAATTTTATAAGTAAAAAAAAAATTATAAGTCAAAACTGAATATTTTTAAATTTTTTAAATTTGAAAATATTCAATTTTGGACTCTTGTCCCAAATCCACAAGACTAAACAGTCATTGGAACGAAATGGATATTCATAAAGAAATTGGATGAAGAAGGTAAAGTTATAAGAAATAAAGCAAGGCTAGTAGCTCAAGGGTATAACCAACAAGAAGGTATAAATTATTATGAGACTTTTGCTTTAGTTGCAAGGTTAAAAAATATTAAAATCATAAAAGACATAAATATGGAATTTTTATATGTCAAGAAAAATACATAAAAGATATCTTTAAAAAATACAAAATGAGTGAAGGCAAAATAATGACAACTCTCATGCATCCATCCTCCATTTTGGACAAAGATGAACAAGGAAAATCCATTTCTGAAAAGGAAAGATTCATTGCTTTATTTAACTGCAAGTAAACCAGATATCATGTTTGCAGTAGGAGAATGTGCTAGATTTCAATCTTCACCTTAAAAATCTCATTTATCTGTTGTAAAAAGAATATTTCATTATCTTCTTGGTAATACTGATTTTGGTCTTTGGTATAACAAAGGAAATCACTTTAATCTTGTAGACTATTGTGATGATATCTACGCATGTGACAAAATTGAAAGAAAAAGCACAAGTGGTGCATGTCAATTTCATGGAGAAGCTTTAATAAGTTGGTCACGTGGAAAGCAAAATACAACTGCATTGTCAACCACTGAAGTTAAATACGTCTCAGCTGCAAAATGTTGCTCCAAAGTTCTATGGATAAAAAACCAACATGAAGACTTCTTTGTAAGCTATTTAAATATCTCAATTTATTGTGACAATATGAATGCTATCAATCTCTCTAAATATCGCATTTTTTACACTTGTTTTTATTTTTACTATAACTTGAAATTAATTATTTTTACTAATAAAAATGTCAAGACATGTTCATAAATAAAATTGATGATGAAGTTCGTACAAATAGTTTAGTTATTTACATTGGAAAAAAAATTGAGACAAAATCTCAAATTAATATTTTGATGATAACCAAACAAAGTTAATTAAACTTATAATTATAATTCTAAAAGTGTTTTGCTTTTTAACATGTGTTTTTAAGTGTATTAATTAAAGATAAGTATCAAACATATCAATGCAAGATCATTTTGGAAGAAGCAAGATCATTCTGATAATCGAAGAACATTCTGGTTTAATAAAATTAGAATTCTGGAAAAATTAAGAATGTTCTTCTTCATAGACTTCAATCTTATCAAACCAAGAACGTTCTGGTTCGTGAAAGGGAAATAAGACAACATCATTTCTAGTTTGCTAATGAACCATTCTTCATTACAAAGGTACCAGATGCATGTACAAAAGATCGTATTAGAAAGATCCATCCCAAAAAGTTTAACAAAGGCAAAAGCTAAGTTTCAAGATCAAACAAGCAAGATCAATATCCATATTGATAAAGCATCAAGTGCAACCATGACAGACTTGATAAGACATTGCAACTACACCTTTGAGCAATCTGCACACAAAGCAGAGAAAAGTATGACATCTAATAGCTGTCAAATGTTCTCAAGTCCAACACTTACTTAACAGAAACGAAGATCATTCTGGTTATAAAGCAAGAACATTCCTACTTTTTAAACAACATTTATCCATTAAAGCTACAATTGGACAACTGGATTTCCAAATGCTAGATAAGCTGATATTAGCCTTCATGAAGCCTATAAAAGGAATCTCAAGGTCAAGGATATTGAAAGAGTTTGAAGTGCAAGCAATCAATCACTTAAACAATCGTACTTGAAAATCCTAAAGCTTTTCAATCAAAGTAAAGGCTCCATTTATGCTTCACTAGATTTAAAGATCTATTTTGTTGAGTCTTTTGTTGAGAATCTAAACTCAAACAACGGTTGAGTATATTCTTATCCATCAACCTTTTTAAATCATTTCATTTGAAACTCGAGACTATAGTGTTGAAAATAGTTTGAGCGAATTGTAAAAAAGTCTTTTGTGGTTAAAAGGTGATTTGTAAAAATCCTTTCTAAGATTGAAGGTTGTAACTATTGGAAATCCTTTCAAAGTAGAATGATGAACTATTGTAACTGATCAAGATTGATCTGGAAATGAAGTGTGAAAAGCAAGAACGATCTTGTTTGAACAATTTAGTGAAAAAACTCACAAATTGTGAGGACTGAACATAGCCCACTTTTGGTGAACCGGGATATTTTACTAAGTGATTCTCTTTCCCTTATCTCTATTTATTTATGATTAACTAACCATAGATCACGTAGGGAAGTTTTCATGTGATTTCACTAACCAAGAATGTTATGCTTTTGTTGTGTTTAAAAATCAAGATTGATCTTGAGTTAACTAAATTTGAATTAAGCATGAATTATTTTAAAAAGGGACACTTACAATTCAAACCCCTCTTTGTTATAATTGACATTGTCATTTCAAAAAATATTACTAGTTATTATAGATTAAATAATAAATCAATTTCACTTCTTAAAGTGCAATTGAATGCTACTTTTCTAATAACAATTATCGATTTTTATTTTATTTATTGCAGTTTTAATTTACATTTTATATAATTAAAATTTATTATGAACACTAAAAGATATATTTATATTTAGTATCTATGCTCAAGTTCAACATAAATAAAGAATGTGATTGAAAGTTTATTAAAACAAATCGAAACATGAAAATCGAAAACGTTTTTTAAACTTAGTAAATAGAAGTATTTAGGAAGATTAAATTAAAGGGAAATTGAGGAGGGATAACGAAAAATTTAGGAGGGAAAACACTTGTGGGAAGATTATTCTGTTTTAATATATCAATTAAAAATGACACCAAAAATATATAGTAGTAAATTAATTATAGATATTTTAACAAACATAAGTAAAGACACAATAGTTTGGAATTATTAAATTATTTATTTTCTTAAAATTAAATATTACATGGGTGTATTTAGGATGTTCCTTTACTAAGTTTAAAAATATGAAGTTATGTACGAATATGTTTATAGGAAAATAATTTTGTTTACATAAAATTTAAATTGTTTATGTTATAATATAAAATAAACAATAAAAATTTAAAAAGTCAGAAATTGTATTCAGTTACAATAATAAATAGGAATATTGTTGTTTGGTGCAAATATTTTGTACAAAAAATAGAGGAAATAACAAAAAATAGTGCTATAAATCAATAAATAATTTGTTGACCATATATTGAAGAATAGATAATTATAATTTATAAATATTAAATGTTATCACGTTTCTTTTTTACAAATATTTTTCGTAACAATAAATATTTTGTAACAAATACATATAATATTATATTAATATATAAAAAAAAATCGATTTCACTAGTAGTAAAATCAATAATGATGAAAAATAAAATATCAACAAATACCAAATAGATGTATACTTAACCATTTCAGTAATATCAATTCTTTTCCACTCAATTTTTTGTTTTAGTTGATAACATTTGATTGCCAATAATGTCCTCGTGTAATCTATTTGATACACTGAATTTATGATTAAGTTAAACTCTATTAGATGCATCTGTTTATCCAATTCCAACTTGATAATCCAACATTCTCCTCTGGCTCCTCTAGATGGGTGGCTCATATGAATTTTCGATTATCTTTCAATTTCAAATAGACAAAGTTATCATTTTCAATTATTTGTCTTTTTTGTAACCAATTGCTTTTTTAATTTCACAACTTGGTGTATATATCATTTTGTACTATTAATGATTGCATCACTTTGTTGTGCAAAGCAACAGCTGACCCGAAATGACATCACTAAATGTGCACCATTAACTATAAATATATTAATATTTGTGTATAATTTTCTAATTTCAATTATTTGCATATCTGACAAGATATTAGATTACACATTGAAACATCTTGTTTTTTAATTTGCCTCTTTCAAGTGAGATATTTTCTTTATAATGATAAATAACTGTCAATTTTTATGAATATTAATTTTAATGATTTTTAATTAAACGACATGAAAATATGCTCAATCTTGTGTACATATACATACACGTAATTTACACGTCAGATTACTATTTTATAATTCTGTAAACTTGCTGCCCCAAACCACCACATCACTTAATTTGACATGTAGTGAGTGTTGCATAAATAATTCCCATAAAAAGTTTAAATAATCTGTTATAAAAGGTATCTCTATTCCGTAGTATTATTACATTTATTCTTTAAATTTAATTTATATATATACCATGTAAATATATTTTATCACGTTATTTAATCACAATTGTTAAATATATAAAAATATTTAATTGTAAGTGTATTTTTTTAAATTCTAAATATAATTAATTGTGATAGACTGATAAAATAAATAAATTTATACTAACGATGTTTAAATTAAACTCTTATTTTTTATAAGGATGAATCTTTTTTTTTTTTTGTATCAGTTGATAAAATAAATAGAAAATAATTTATAAATAATTAAAATTTAT
>JBBPBS010000629.1:5296309-5322667 GCA_037974835.1 Cicer judaicum | reverse complement strand
TTAAGTTTATAACTCAAATATTCAAATACATTCATATTTACGTTTCATGTTGTTAAGATATAGAAATATGGATTTATTTAAATCATTGAGTGATGTATTTGATTAAAATATAAATTTTCTTAAAATTGATATTGAATTTTATTTAAAAATTTTAATAAATTTTTAAAATTTTTATAAATAAATAATATTATTGATATTTTAAAATATAAATATTAAATTATTACTTAAAAAATTAAATAAAATACTAAATAAATAAAAATTAAAAAAATTTCGTGTTATTTAAAATCAAGAGACCGCATAGTATGTTTTTTTTTCTCTATCTATATATAATCATCGTAATTTTCATAAATATTAATTATTTCACACATTTTGTTCATGAGTTATTTTTCTCTTTCTTCTCAGACCAAATAAAACCATTCGCCGGAGCAACCGCCGTGAGCTCCGGCAATGCTCATCCAAACCACAATTCTCCATTAAATCACTCATTTCTCAGTGATGGGGATATCATGGGACGACGTCGTTGTGATCCAGCATGCGAAGGACTCAAACGAACCATCCATTGTTACTGTCAATTGCCCCGATAAAGCTGGTCTTGGCTGTGATCTTTGCAGAATCATCCTTGAATTCGGTCTTCGCATTACTAGAGCTGGTATCTTCTTTTTCTCATCTGAATTTCTTCACTTTTTGTTGAATATTAAATACTCTCCAGTACTTGAAAATTGTCTGTTGCTAGAACTAGAAGTAGAAGTTCACAGTCCTACTTATTGTTTTGTCTGGGAGACATTGACATGATCTGTGTCAGTTTGACAAAATAAAAATAAAATATATAATATTTGTTTTTTTGTTGTTGTCAAATTGACATCGATTATATCATTATCTAACACTTGATAACGATGAGGAATGTAAACTTATACTTCTGGAGAGTGGTTAGTTGTTGATGACTTAAAAATTATAATTCTCTAGAAAATAGGAGTTCATGATTCTCCTTGTTGTTGTGATGTATGAGATACTGATTTGATCTATGTCGATTTTTGGTAAAATAAAAAGAAAACATTTATTTTTTTGGTAACATAAGAGAAAACGTATATGTTCCCTCAAAATTCATCTCGTTTATTTTTTGCTTGTTTTTTCAAATTGAAATGGATCATGTCTTCATCTCCGTCATGATGAGACCATAGAGGACTGTGAACTTCTACTTGCAGTGAGTGGTGTAGTTGTTGGTGTTTTGGACAATTTCATGTACCAGTCCACCGTAGTAGAATTTGCCTCCTTCCCAACTGGATTTTTTTTCTCTTTGTTTTACTTGAATTTTTTTGTTCTTTTTTGATGACCCATATTGCATAGAGCAACCATGATTGAAAAAAAGTCCGTTATTTATTTTTCAAAACAAAAAATTAAGTGGAAGAAGAACAGTGCATAGTTTTATTCATCAGTTTATTCATTATTTGGACTTTAGAAATGTTATTACATTTTTTTGTTGTTATTTTGGCTTATTTTTTATGATGAATTTGATGGTGATGTAGACATTTCAACCGATGGAAGATGGTGCTACATAGTATTTTGGGTTATTCCTCATCCTGCAACACTCAAAGTTGATTGGGAAAGCTTGAAGACAAGGCTTCTTTCACCTTGCCCTTCATGTTTGTTTTCCTATCATTTTAATCAACAATCGAATAATCCTTCACCACCTCCAATTTACCTGTTGAAGGTTTGGATTATTGATCAGAAAGGATTACTACATGGTAACTAGTTTTTTTTAATTAGCACTTATCACTGCTGGATCCAGATTCCCTGCCGTCAGAATCCTGCACATTAACGAAACATTGGCCGTTCAGATTTAAGCTCAGTATTTTTAATCATAAAGTAAAAATAATATGTATTTTGTCTGATCTCATCTAACGGCCCACAGTCCTAAATGGGTGAATATTGGATTTTGCAGGGAATCGAATTCATCACTGTTATGTTCTGTTCTCTTTTTTTAAGTCACATATGGAATAGAATATTTTTGTTTTTAACATTATCTTTTTGTTCTATGTTTGTAGATATTAATCAAATCTTGTGTAACCTTCAACTTACTATTCAGAGAGTTAAAGTGATGCCAACACCTGATGGAAGGGCCCTAGACTTGTTCTTTATCACTGATGGAATGTAAGTGTAGCTTTTAAGATCCATTTAGATTATATTCTGATTCTGCTAGATGCTCTTTATTTTTCAATCTACAAAGCAACGGTATTATCGAAAATTAAATTCGTACACATAAAAGATACGTACCTGTACTCGTACCCAGTATATGTCATAAACACGCTGGTAACAGGAATATTATCTAGGAGCGTGCTCGCACAATCTAATAAATAAGAACAATAAATGTTTAGTGAAAAAATTTAAAATTAGGATTTTTTGGATACCTTATGTTGATAACTTTGATAGTTTTCCTTGTGGATTATTTCGGTGTTTATTGCCATGTAAATATTTCCCCCTATTTTGTGTTGTGTAAATATCTCATTTACTAAGAATTTCCTTGTTTCTTACATATGTTTCTGGATTCAACTCTGATTGCAATGTAAGAAATTAGTAAAGATTCAATGCATATATTGCCTCAGTTCTTGCAAAGATCGTCATAAATGATTGAAAACTTTATTTGGCAGCTGTTGAGTATGATCAATCGTAAATGCCATCAATAGTTAAACATCTATAGTAGTTTATATGACATGTTGTGATATGTTTATACTTTTTTTATGATAAAAACAGGGAATTGTTTCATACAAAAAAGAGGCGAGACGATGTATGTGAATATCTTAAGGAAGCTTTAGGAGAGAGGTGTATCTCGAGTGAACTTCAGTTAGCTGGTCCTGAATATGGACATTTGCAGGGTTTTTCTTCTCTTCCACCAGCTTTTTCCGAAGAATTATTCGGCCCCGAGTTGTCAGACAAAGTGTCTTTGCATCCTCTAAGTCAAGACATGACAACACTGAAGAAACCAACAGTTACCGTTGATAATTCGTTGAGTCCGGCTCACACCTTGCTTCAGATACAGTGTGTTGATCAGAAAGGCTTGTGTTATGACATTATGAGGATTTCTAAGGATTCTGATATTAAGGTATTCTGTCCTAAGTTGCGGTTTATACACGCATATGTCCTTGTGAACATAGGATTGACTTGATTATTTTCATTTGCCATCTAAGTAGCACTGATACTTTAGATTGAAGACATGTCTGGTGCTGACATCGATATGACACCAACACATGTTACATTCAATTACTTTCATTTTTCAAATTATTAACGTGTTAGTGTTGTATCTGGTGTTCCTGTTCGTGTCAATGCTTCATTGTTTGCCATCTTTTCTACTTAATTTTGGATCAAATGCTTTTCACTCCCATTTTTTTGTTTTATGGGCTTTGATTATTTCCATACTCTTGACAACTATTATGTAAATATTAGTGATAACTAAATAACTTGTTTAACTCCTATTGCTTTGTTATTCTTTTAATATTATTATGGCGTGCATTTTCCATATACAGTTAGATTTTCTTACTATATGTTTAGTTACATAAATTTCACTTTGAAACCGGTTTATATAGTTATTGTGCCTTTCTCAATCAGGTTGCTTATGGTAGATTCACTTCAAGTGTGAAAGGATTTCAAAACATCGACTTATTTGTTCAGCAAAAAGAAGATGGGCAAAAGATCATAGATCCCGAACGTCAGAAAACTCTGTGTTCGTGCTTAAAAGAAGAGATGCTTCATCCTTTGCGGGTGATTATAGTGAACCGCGGTCCAGATATCGAACTACTGGTTGCCAATCCCGTAGAACTATCCGGAAAGGGAAGACCTCGAGTTTTCTACGATGTTACATTGGCCTTAAAAGCATTGGGAGTATTCATTTTCTCGGTAAGCATTTATAGTTTAATAACTACACATTAGCAGGGTAAACACTAAACAGGTTTTATACAAACACTTAATAATATTATAATGTGACAAAATCTTGAAATATGATCGAACATATGTGTAAAATTCGCTTACCAACATTACCTAGTGTACAATGGTGGCAATGATGTTTGAACACGTCTTTATACAAACTTGCTTGAGTTAAAACTTGTTGTGAACATTTAGACGTTCTTCAAAGAAACCTCGTCACAGTGGCTTTCAACGTACATATATTAATTCACCTGTGAACATTTAGATGTTCTTCAAAGATATCGCTCGAGTTAAAAGCTTGTTGTAAATTTTATTTCTGTTTCTCACTTTTTTCTGGATGTTGTTGTAGGCCGAAGTTGTTAGACATTCGACACAAGAACGCCAATGGGAAGTGTACAGGTTTTTGTTGGACGAAAGCCGAGAATTTCCATTAAGCAGCAGAAAAGCAAGAAGTCAGATTGTGGACAAAGTTAGAAGAACATTGATGGGTTGGTAAATCTGGTTTTCGTTTCATATCAGATAAGAAAACACTGTTTGAGTATTTGTTCTGGTGTCCCTTTTTCATACCTTCCCTTTTAAAACCATTTCAACTTGGTTTAGTATTTAAATTTGGTTTAGGTAGTAGTTATCTAACTAATGACAATCATGTAAATTTGGCATTGTGATAGATAATTTTATGTTTCTTTTCTTTGGCTTTAGTGAAATTTTTTCTCTATATTGGTTTTCGGTACGAGCACGAAGACCAATGTTTCTAAAACCGAATTGGCGAGACCTCTGAGTCATAGTTCAACTGCTTTAAACCATTCGAATTGAAATACAATTGCGACCGAACTGCTCAACAACCGTATGGATTGATTGACTCGGGTTTTTTAAAACATCAGCTTTAAACCATTGAGATGGATTTGCATTCCTTTTACATGAGGCCATGTTGAATCAACTAGGCCTTTTGCATCCTTTTGCATAATGCAATATCTGACCTGAACATTACAAAAGAAAAATGTATGAATTTGATTTAAATGATCTATACACAATACTTCTACGACTTTTATTCTTTGCAGTTGGAACCAGCATTCACGAATTCGGAAGGTATGACATTTGAGGTGTATCTCAATGGATACCCGGATAAGAGAGAACACACTCAAATAAAATACTATCACGCGCTAGACTTGGCTTATGTGGTGTACTATCACGCGCTAGACTTGGCTTATGTGGTGTAATATTTTTTTGTGTGGATGTTTGGTTTCACACGATTTAAAAACTTGACCCAAGATTGAAATGGCCAAATATGCAAGTTATGGTTTAATTAGTTCAAACACCTGATAATAAATAATTATAAATAAATAAATATAGTGTAAAATTTTATAATAATTAAATCAAATCATGATTTATGAAGTCAAACTCTTAAAATTCAAAAACAACCAATAAAGAAGAGTAATTTTCATATACATTGTCCGTGTACAAAGTTTAACTTTATAAATAATTATAATAAACATCAAATATTTTTAATAATTTAACGGTTGTAATTAATTGATAGTATAATTTTTTAATATTGACAATGTATATGAAAAAATCCAATAAAAAATAATTTTAAATAAATTAATATAGTTAATTAAAAAATAAGTTAATATAAAATGTACTAAAATAAAATAGTTTTTCTATCTAAAAAAATAAAAAAAAGTAGTTTTTTAAAAAGGTTAATGGACCATGTAGTTAGTCTTGGGTCCATTACTTTTAATTTGAACTACTCTAATTTATGGTAGCTTCTTTTCTACTCCAATGTAAATATGTATTTTGGGAACTTTTGAGAGGTGAAAAAAGAAGTAATCTTAGTTTATTAGCCACAACCTCTCGTGATATTTAATTCACTCCTAATTTTCTCATATGGACAGCTCCAGTTTTTTCCTTCATATGCGCAGAAACTTGTTTTACATCTCATAAAGATCTTAGGAAAATACTTATAAAAGTATCTGAAGTGTGTTTAGTCAAGTCACATGCATTTCTATCCATAGCTTTTAGAAAATACAAATTTATACTCGTGCGATGCACATGTCAGTTTTTAAAAATGAACTGTGAATAATTTACAACAATATTATAGACTACATGTCAATTCAACTAAACATAATAAAAATATTTGTTGTTGTCCAAAATATAAAACAAGAATATTTTAGACCAATACCTGGATCAGTAATAAAAAAGCTACAATGAAAAAATCAACACCAATATTAATGAAAACATGTTAAAGTCTATCAAATATAATAACATAAGTTTTTAACTAAAATACAAAACAAAATACAAACAACAAAAATGAAAGTTGTTTTCATACAAATCCTAATTACATAAGGTTTTGAAACACTTCTTTTTATAAACTAAATTAGAAGTGATGTTTGTTTTATAACCTTCATCTTAACAATCAAAATCTTCAAACTCTTTCGTGATGTGACACTTGAAACGACAACATTTAGTTGTCAATGTGAGAATACAAATTGTAGTAGATTAACTCTAATATTCTTAAAAGATGGTCATGACTTTTATTTTTAGTCCTTGCAAATGAAATGGCTAGAGGAAATTATCTTTGTTTAAATTTGAAGATAAACTTTAGATCAAAAGGTGTCAATGACAATTTAGATATATACACCTTATTTAAATGTTCCTTTGAAATATAATATTTCTTTCAAGTACATATTTGTCCATTTTTATAATGATCAATCGTGTATGATAAGTGTATGTTACCATTGGTCTTAACACTATCTTTGTGCATACACTTATGATAATTGTCGCACGCTTAACAAAAGTTGAATTCACATGAACTTATGATAATTGTCGCACGCTTAACAAAAGTTGAATTCACATGAACGTATAAGTTTACATGGTAATTAAATTCACACACATACAACTATTTAGTTTATCTAAGCGATGTTATCATAAGATATATTTTAGAAATATCATAAATCATATTACCATTATTGGTTTAACTTTGAAAAATGAAGGTAATACTATGTATGCACATGGCTAGACATGAGATCCTTAACGCATGTTTAATGAATGTTTAATTGAATACATGCACATGTAGCAATATACAATAATTAATTAACACAACTATTTAATTTATCTAAGTTGTATTTAAGGTTTCAATAATTTAATGTGTAACCATTGTATTTAATAATAGGTGCATGTTACAATGAATATTATATGATATATTCACTATATTTAGGATTGTACAAAACATTCGGCTACGTGGTCCAAATTCAAAATGGGATCCAAATTTATTTTAAATATCTGGTTAATATCACATAGTTATAGTCCTGTTTATTTATGAACTGATTGGATATCCACTTATATTTTATATTTGAATTTGGTTTTTATCCGATTTTTATCCACTCAACTCTCAAAAATTCTAAATCTCAAAAACAATTCTGATTTTGTCATCACCCAACTGACCTTCCACCTTTCGACAGCGTTTTTCGACAATTTATTACTAACTTCATTGTGATATTACTAATTCCATTTAATCAATTATTTATTATTAAAGTTGTCAAAAAATCTCTTAACTCCAAAGTCTCTTTTAATTGTTTTTACTAAGCCTCTAATATTAAGCCAATTTTCTTAAAGTCCCGACTCATTATTTCATAATTTTTTGTCGGCTTAAGTGAGGGGTCTTATAGGCCCCAATATTTTGTTAATTTTGATATTTTTTTTGAAAAACTTTTTAAATTTATTTTTATTTAAAAAAATATCAGAAAAAAATTTAAAAACTTTTTTTTTCAAAAAATTTGGTGAAAAAAGTTTTAAAAAAAAATCGAATTTTTTTTCTCGAAATAAAAAAATTGTAAATTATTTTTTTATCAAAAAATTTTAAGAAAAAAATTATTTCTCGATAAAAAATAAAAACTGATTTTAAAATTGAATTTTTTAAAATCGCTTAATTGATTAAAAGCCCATTATTTAACATTAACCAATTTTACAATTAAATTTATAACCAATTTTAAAATAAATAATAAATTTAATTATAAATCTAAATTCATATATTAATTTTAAAATAAATATAGTTTAGTTTTTTTTAAAAAAACTAACCATCCACGGCCTTTATCTATATCCAATACAATCCTTTAGATTATTAGCCAATATCATGATATGCATTAAAACCGATAATAATTTAATGTGCAAACCTTATCCCTTACACTTCAAATGAACTTTAGTAGTGTAGACAATGAATTCTTGTTGTAACCTGGAGTCCCATCTCGAAGAATCAACAATTTAACATATGTATTCTCTACATTGAAGCGCTTTATTTCATGCATATTTACCTATATTCTCTTTGCCTCAGATTCATTAAATTTAGTTTGCCTATAGGATTACTAAATATCATGATGGGTGTAGTTATTTTCCATTGAACTTTAGAAGTTTTTGAAAACCCAACTTACTTACATATATGGTCAAAACAAAAACAACACTTTTTTAATGAACTTTAATAGCTTCCAAGACCCACATAACTTCAGTAAAATAAACCCACCACACTACTTATCCTCTGCACATCAATACAAATTTGACCCTTTCGTTTTATAACCATTTATTGTTATTGGAAGTGTAGTATTGTTAACAAATAAAAATCTGAGTTATACTAAAATTAAAGATTTAGTTGTAGTTTTAATCTCTCTATTTTTATCAATTTACAAAATTGATCATCTTATTATAAAAATCGACAATTTTGGTCTATCACTCTAATTTCTAAATTAAAAAATAACGATTTAACATATTTTCAATGAGATAGTATACGATTCCATGATATAAAATCATCTAGATGAATCACCTATTCATATGTAATTAATTAAATTAAAAATACAAAAAATTGCGCAGTTGAAAGTTAAGTTTTTATAGTATTTTATTCCGATTTCATGAGTGTTAACCATTATTTAAAGTATAACACGTCACCATTTTTAGTTAAAAAATAAGATGGAGGAACCGAAACTGTACACTTTTAAAATAGGAGAACTAATTTTATTGAATCAATATAAATATGAGGATTAAAACTGCAATTATACCAAAATTAAACTCTCAAACAAATGTTAAGTTTAATTAGTTTTAGTTAATTCCAAATTTATAAACTTTAGTTAATTCCAAGTTTATGAACTTTAGTTAAAATTATGATTTCATAAGAAATATAAAGTTTTTTCTACAAAATAAAAACTTCTTTTATACAAAATTAAATTGATTTCAAACAGTTTGGTTAGTTTCATAATGCATGATTTAATTTGAATTATCGCAAAATTAAAGTTAAGAAATGATACATTGTTTCAAATCACTATGATACAAAGCTTATAATATAATAAGAATTCAAAACATGATATAAAATTAACTTAAAAAGCACGTCAAAGTACAATCTCCAAACAATGCCATAACAAAATAGCTAGCTTGTAACATGTTTTTTCATAAACAACAATCACTAATATCAATCAAAATTGTCCAATTTGATAAAAAGACTTGTAAAAATCATTCTTCGTCGGTGTAAGTAATGTAGTTCAAAGACCAAACTGTGGAACATTTGTAACATACATGACATGATTATTATTCCATGTGTCATGAAAAAATTTCCCCATTCACCAGATATTGTGCACGACATATTTGGGTGATCATTTGGTTTCAAAATTCCTTTTCAACTATGTCTCAACTGGTCGACCAAACTAACTTCAGACAAGTTATTTGGAAAAGCTAAATGAAAAAAAGTATGCAAATCAATTTATTTTAACAAATCAGTAGATCTGTGGCGAAATCAATTTATATAAAAGATAATTAAATCTAAAACTTACCAAAATTACAGATGTTACATCGGAGGCTGTCAAAGTCTTGATTAAGGTTTGATGAAATTTTTTAGGCATCACATATAATGGGGCAGACCAAATAAATTATCGTTTGCAATAGAAGAGACCAACCATCTCGTTGAAATCTTGTAAATGAGACCAACCATCTCTAAAATGGATTTTTCATGTTTTTTTTCTTTACCAAAACTTCCATTTCATTTTAATTTATATCACGTAAACTGACGTATTTTTCAACGTACAATAAAAAATCTTTTACATCACAGTTTGGGTTATCTCATTTTTTTTCTCTTTCTACAAAATGCACAAATCTAAAAGAAATGATCAATATTTTACAAAAATAATAAATTATGCACATAAATAATGGATGTATGAAGTATTAAAGGAATAAAAAAATATATGTTAATAACACTTACTTTTGATGGATTAAATTTCATTTTGTATATTCAGAACATAGTTATAGAATCCGTCACTACCCTCCACGATGCGAACCGGTTCACGTTACTTTTATGACTTTGGTTCGTGTGAGTTTTCATCTAATTCGTGCCTTTCAAGATTTTTTTTCTAAACATAAAAAATAAAGATATATTGAAAGAAGATCAATAAAACAATGAGAAAAAAAGAAATAGAAAAAAAAAAAACAGTACTAGATCTTGGGAATATGTATAACTAGCTACTAAGAATATATTATTATAAAGTAGCTTTCAAATTTTTAGGCTTAGTTAATGGAAAAGGATTCTCTGACTTAGAGGCGGGAAAGGCACCCTACCTTTCACCCATTTTGTGCCATTAGATTAATCAGATGCTTCAGAAAGAGTCACGTGGCCTTATTATTTTTAAACTAAAAGCATCAGCCTTTTCCACTCTTTCTTCCTCAAGTCACTTAGAACCCTTCATTTTCATGGCATCTTCATTCCCGCGCGCCGCTGACCACCGCCGCGCGCCGCTATTGTCTCGTGGCCTTAATTGTTTTTAAATTAAAAACATCAACAGAAGTTCAAGATGAAGAAAAACGCAAGCTCTAAACACTTTGCTTCCATGGCATCGATCCAATTTGGCTTCGCAACGTCCAATCCTTGTCAAAAAATTCAGAAATCCGTATGTGGCTTTTCGGATCCAGATACCGATTTCACATCTGAATCAACACCTATTGATTTGGTTTCGGTGAGCAGAGAAAATTTGGGGGATTTCATTATCTCCTTTACAGAATAATTTTCTAGGTATGGTCAATTTTTCAATTATTCAATTTCAGCTTAGTGTTTTTATGGAATTCCATTGAAGAATGACAAATTGTAATAATTTGAAAGTTCCAAAATTTGAATTTTAGGGTTTGTGGTTCTCAAATTTTGATTTGTGATGAATGAATCCTCAATTTTTATATGAATAGTTATTGTTATATGTTAGTTATTGTTATAGTCTATGTTAAGACTGCACAAGGCCATCCTATAGTAAGTAACCAACATCTGTTTCTCTATTTTACCTTTTTGTATTGTTCTTATTAATAATACTGAAAATATAACATGAGAATGGCATTGAGGTGGTTGGTTGAGGGCTGCCAACCAGGGGACTCATTGATGCTTCACTTCTCAAGACATGGATCAAGACAATTTGCTTTATAGTAGTAGATTTGCTTTGTAGTTTGTATTCCTTTTTTATGTTAGGAGTTAGCATTCCTTGTTTCATTGAACATCTCTTTTATCATCAAACATCTCTTTCATTGAACACCTTTAGTTTTATATTATTTACTAGTTACTTTAGCTGAATTATGTTTGATATTTGATGGTCCTGCTAGAGACTAGGTGTGACTTATTCCACATGGAATAATACAAACATCAGAAAGCAAAGTTCAAGTCCATAAGCAATTAGTCAGCAAATTGGAAGTCATAATCCTCATTTTTGGTCGGCTTTTAAAAGGATTGCTGGTGTAAATAATGTTAAATTTCTAATATGCTGAACAAACTTCAATTTTTATTTTGCAGATCCTGGTGCAAGTGCTGATCTAGTTGTGGTGTTGATGCATTTCTAGTTGACTTTCGACATGTGGTGTTGATGCATTTCTAGTGCTGATTTCTAGTTGACTTTCGACATGTAATTCTGCCATTGCAATTAAATAATTCATCATATTACGACTGGTATGACAGTATGATAGCTATAATTTTATCATTGAGAGTCATTGTAAAGATGAGAATCTTGATGAAGTTGTGAAGGTTTTAGATACAATGGTTAATAAAGGGGTCGATCCTAATGCAAGCACTTTCAATTTAATTTTTGGATGCATAGCTGAGTTGCATGATGTGAATGGTGCACATCGGATGTATGCTAAAATGAAGGAACTTAAGTGCAGGCCTAATACGTTGATGTATAATATACTGATGAGAATGTTTGTTGAGTCAAAATCTACTGATATGGTTCTGAAGTTGAAAAAGAAAAACATTTATGCTATACTTTTCACATACAAATATATTGATATCATATCATATACTTTAATAACCTTTAAGGAGCTGATTGAAACAATATTTCTTCTATTTTTTTTTTAATTTTATTTTAACAATTCTTTTGTTCTTGAAGGGTTCTTGGAAAGACCGGGTTAGGCAGCGCTGGCTACTTATAAATATCTCTATGGCCGAGAAAAATTGGAAATCTATAGCCGTATCTATATATGAGATTGATCATCAGGACCATGCTGCTGAGTTTCTGAATTTATACACAACTGCAAATTCTGCCCACAAAAGGCTTCATCCAAAGAGTTGATAACACAAGCAAAAAGACATCAACACTGCTCAAAAGAATTTGATACTTAGAATTCAAGATTGATTATAGGAATTTTGTAAAGTAGAGATAGGATATATTTGATACTGAATTCAACACCGCTTGTTCTATTGTAAAATATTTCTTTTTCGCTATAAATTTGTAGCTATTTTTAAATATAATGAATTGAGTATCTTTGTTTCACTACATTTTTCTTGTCAAATTAATTAAATGATTCAGATAAAGCAAAATAGATTTGCACAAAAATACAATAATGCAACAATGATATTCTATGAATATTAAAGCAAAATTATGCAGGATACACAATATAAAGCAAAATAGATATGGAACATATGTGGTACATCTTCTAAATCTTTACGCAACATATCACTATGAACTAAATGCTTACAACTCTAAATTCATCAATCGATAAGTATGGTACCAAAAAATAGTAAATACTAACATAGTAACATCATTAATATATCAAAAGTATTACTCCTAATCAGTCACTCCCAATCAGTATAATGTTGGAATGTTTGTCTCATCAAGGGGTGCCTACATAATAATAAAAACTAATTAACATTATGATAGATTTAAAAGAAATTATTCTCCATTTTAAAACACAAATAAAATTACCATCAACAATGTTGTGAAACTGAACTGATCCTTTTGTGTTTGTGGGGGCTCATAAGTTGGAGGTGCTGAACAAGATACTTCGTCAAGCATGTGACTTTCTCCAAGTTTATCCTAAAATTATTTTTTAAATTAAAACCAAGCATAATGCATGTAAAATTAAAAAATTGATCCATATATTAACTTATATACCTGAGCTTTTTTCCTTCTAGACGGAGCTTTTTTCTTTTCAATAAAACTCTTAGGACGCTTATGCATGTGTCTCTTTAAGTTAGGTCGTTTCTTGAACCCCGTTGGTTGCATAACATTATTACTCACAAATGTCGGGTTCTCATTAATTTCATTGTCTATGACTTGTAAGCGACATTCCTTTATTTTCTTGCACATGACATCTACATAGTTATCAACAATCTTAAGGTGTTCTTCACAAGGCGATGCCTCGACCGCCACTCTAATAAATTTAGAGACAACTTGTCTAAAATTCCGTGTTCGAGATAACTTTGGATCTCCTTCAACCTCTTTTCTCCTAAAATCGTGCACAATGCCACAACGAGCTTCTCTTGTCCACCTTCTTAAAATATACTTCTCAGGAATGACCTTCACATCATTTGCTTCAAACAGTTTCAATGCATGTGAACAAAGTATGTCAAATGTCTCCAACTTTTGACAACTACAAGTAATAGAGATTGAAGCACGATCGAATGAAACTCTCCAAAATCCTTCATGGTTAACCATATTTATGACATATTCACATAAAGAGTGAGACTCATTTCTCTCTAATATCGATAAAGCTAAGAATAACTTAAACTCGTTTTGAAACAACTCAAATACAACATGCATGTACACTTTTCCCATTTGTATCAATATTGGTGACAACTCGTATCTTAACCTTGCAAGCTTATGTGAGGACTCATACTCATAACTCAACTCGTTGCTTCTCTTCTCCTCAACAACTCGTTCAAAGTGCTTGAAGAATTGTATAATATCCACATTGAGTTTCATACCAGATTTGAAGTGAGCATTCAAGCTTTCACTGAGTTGGGTACTTCGCATGCCAAGAGTGAACGCTTCCTTCATGTAACAAGCATCCCATTTTTTTTAATAGCATAAACTGATTTGATCCAATTATTTTTATGAACATCATATTAGTTGATCAAGTTTGTCCAAGCAGTCTCAAAATCTGCTTCAACGTCAATATCATACATGCATTTCTTGAAATGTCTTAAAAGATAACTTCCTCCCTTCATCAAGTTCTCAAGGTGTTTAATTCCATTTTGCAACAAGTGCTATGTGCATAAACCATGGTGAGTTTCAGGCATGACTTCAGCCAGTGCCCTGGTCATTGCTTGATCTTGATCAGTGAAAACAGTTTTTGGTTTTTTATGGTTGTGTGCTTGTAAGAATGTATCAAACAACCACTTAAATGACTCAATTGTCTCATCATACAATAGTGCTGCACCGAAAATGATTGAACTCCTATAGTGGTTGAAACCGGAAAATAAAGCAAGCGGTCTATTAGCATGATTGGTACAATATGTAGTGTCTAATGACACAACGTCACCAAAATACCCATAATCCAACACCATATTTGCATCACACCAAAACACATTTGTGATTTGTTCTTCTATATCCATTTGGTATCCGTGAAAAAAAGACGGATTTTCCAACAATTGTCGTTGAAAATATTGTGAAAGACAACCAACATCTCCGTACATCATACTTCTTTGTCTTCTTGCACTGAGGTAATTTTTCACATCCAACCGTGTAAATCCAAGATTTGCTCTGTTTCCTGCATGTGTGCTCATAAGTTGAAATGTTGACTTTTGCCTTAATCCAGAATCATCAGCCAAATCAATCTCATATGCTTGGACTTCAATTATCTTCCTATGTTATGCAAGCACGCGTGTTGTCTCTGGAAGTTGTAGAGGATGGTTATGATCCTCTACAAATTCATGGATGATAAAATTTCCATTTTTGCATACAAGTGAAATTCTTGCTTTACAATCCGTTCTAGTCTTGACTCTATGGATGTTAACAAAAACATCTCTCTTGTCTATCTTTCGTACCCCTTCCTTCGAACAAACAAACCTACAAGATGATATAGTGCCATCTTTATTCTTGTTCGCATAACGTTTTCTAACTCCAAAACCAGCATGGACACTGTATGTAAGCCAAAATTGATAAGCCGCATCTATATTATCAAATTTCATACCAACCCGTGGCTTCCAATCAACATTTGAAGATGACATATTTGATCAAACTTTCCAAATGAAGTAACCTAAAAATTTAATAAAATAATTAAATGAAAGAAAAAGTATGGAATAATGAATGAACCATGTATTGCTCTATTTTGCAGGTATCACAACTTCAAAGTAAAAAAAACAAGTATAACAACTTAAAATAGCTCTACAAAAATAATTTGGCATATTTGTGGAAAAAAAAATTTAATGGAGTTCTTTTATTACCCGAATATGAAAATGCAGAAAGTAGATTGATAACAGATTGTAGTGCAGGAGACAATAGCGGCGCGTGGCGGTGGTCAGCAGCGGCGGTCAGCGACGGTGGTCAGTGGACAAAGGTGTGAGGGAATGAAGATGCCATGGAAATGAAGGGTTCTAAGTGAACTTGAGGAAGAAAAAGTGGAAAAGGCTTATGCTTTTAGTTTAAAAATAATAAGGCCACGTGACTCTTTCTGAAACATCTGATTAATCCAATGGCACAAAATGGATGAAAGGTTGGGTGCCTTTCCCGCCTCTAAGTCAGAGAATCCTTTTCCTTAGATAATTGGGAGATTTTGGGTATACAAAGCCAAACATTATTTCATTTAAATACAAACTTCTTAAAAAAACAAAGAGAACAAAATAGTGCAAATATTATTTTCTATTCATACATTTTTTAATTAATGATTTAATATTATATAATTTTTAGTTTTTCATTAAATAAAAAAGCATTAGGAACATTAATTAATATATTAACTATAACTCTAACGAACTCAAGCGTACCAATTATGTATACTTCTACCTACCCAATTCTTCTTATGTAATGAACCACGTACCCGAATTCGTAGCACGTAACAAAGTGAATTGTCAGCCTTGGTTCGGAATCTAGCAGCCGTAACGTAAGATCTTTATTTTCCTTGACTAAAATAGCAACATCACATTATATTGTCAATTCATAAGAATAATAAATTAGATAGTACATTATACAATACAATAAAAGTAAAAATATAATCTCATTATCAATTGAAACTCATAACGAACTACAACCTTTTAGATTTGACAGTATAACTACAATATATGAGTTGTTGAATGCCATGTTAATAAAAGTATTTTATAGTTAGAGTGATATGAGGCGGACCAAGGAGGATGCTTGGCTTTGTGGACGAGATGAAAACTTGGATCCCGTTGAAGGGGGATGGTATCAAATTCGTTGGCTCTTTTCCGAAATGGAATGTACTCGACTCTCTAAGTTCGTTTATTTCAAGAATTGATTATTGGCGTTTTAGTTTTCAATTGAGGGGTTAGTGAGATGAGGTGTGATGTCTCTTGGGTTCCCTTTCTTGACACATGTCCCCCTATGGTGTAGGCACATGAGTGTTTGTTGTAGATTCAAGGTGGGATCGTAGTCGTTTATTCACAACCTTTGAACTCCCAGTGTTGGATCACTAGTGGTATATAAGGGCCAGTTTCATATTTTAAAGGGATATTTCACTTTCATTTTCATTATTCCTCCTTTCATCTATTTTCTATGGTTTGCACAAAGGGAAACTTTCTTGTATCTTTGTGTTCGTTTGCGTTAGTAGCTTGTCGTCCATTTCCAACACATTTGTGGCTTCACAATTTCAACTATATATTCATTAAGTTGTTTTGTCACTTTATTGACCACATTTTCTGCTTTTTTGGTTTTCTCTTCATAGCTTCTTTGTAGTTCTTCCATTCCATGAGGTAACTGTAGGTTAGCGGATTTTTTTTTTCTACTTCTGATGTGGTGGTGACGAGTGATGGTTTTATCGCCCCGTCGTGCCAGTGGTATACTGACACAATGGCTCTCATTTTGACCGCTTCGCTTGGGGAACGATGGTTGAAGAGAGGATTTGGATGTCGAATTCATTCTTTTTTCATTTTCCTTCCAAGACAACATGATGAAAGAAGTGTTCTCTCTATTTTTACTACTGATGTCAAGAATGGGTTCACAGAAGTGGATACCGACGTTGGAGATTGGGAATTTTAGCTATGGCATATAATAAACATATATGTTTAGAGTACTCCATGATCTCGATTTCCTATGTAAGAGGTCATATTGAAGGACATGCGATTCCGATTACCCTTCACTAACTTCGAGAAAGACGTGTTTTGACATCTCGACTTATGCCCCTCAAAGATTCATCTAAATTCTCTTTCCTACATGAAAGCTTTTCAATGGGCTTGTGGCTTTGTGGATGTGACCTCGACAATGGGTTTGTTATTCTATATTTTTTGTCTTTTTGGAATGAAGATACTAATGGGCAAAATTAGGTCTCTTTTAAGAAACTTAAGTTCTTATTTGCCCCTACATGGATTCCTTATGTGGTTTCAAGGACATGTACAATGTCGCCCGTTCTTTGACTGAGAGGGCAAATAGCATGGTAATAATTCGTGAATAGGTGCTCGACAACTATGGTGCTCTTGTCTTTGACGAAGTAGAGGATATTGTAGAAATTGTAGGAGGAAGAAGAGGAGATCTTGTTCTACTTCTATGTTTGTCATCTCAGTCCATATTGTTTAGCCGAATTAAGAATATGTGTTTGTCATGACTCCAGATCGGACAATGACATCTCATGAAAATGCAAAATGACCCGTCACTAGCGACCAAGTCAAGGGGTCAATGCTTCGACTTTTGCCTTCTTTCCAATTGTTTGGACGAATTCAGATTCTTCAAATCTATCTGTTCAGCCATCAGATCTAGAGGTTTTGAGGGACTTAGGTGTATGATGGTCGGAAAAGAGCTTATGAATGATCTAACGACGACTCTCTAAATGTTAATGTTGGCTCACACGGTGGTGAATAACAAAGGAAGTTGTGTTAAGGATGTTGAAGAACTTCAGAGGTAAATGCATGAATATGAGGCAAGGAAGATTGGCTATAAGAATAAGATTGTTGATTTGTTGGGGAAAATTGAAGTCTTCATTGGGGTGAACACGAAAAACGACATACTCAAAGAAGAGTTTGATAAGTTGATACGAGATAAGGAAGTGTTTACTCTGATCCAAGAATTCTTGATGTTGAAAAATGAAAACCTTAACTTAGAGCTGCAAGATAAAAATGAGGAGATCTTGTTGTTGTAAAGGGAAGTAGATAGGTTGAAGCTAGTGGAAGAGGACGACAACAAATTGATTTACACCTTGAAATAAAAGGTCCTGAAAGTTGGTGAAGAATCTTTTGACAATGCTAGTACCAAAGTATGTGTCTTGAATCCTAGGATAGTTCTCAATTTCGAAGGGTTGGATTGGACTAAAATCACTGTGGATGGAAATATTATCCAACCGACTCCTCCTATTGTCGAACATAATTAAATTTTCTCTATGTAGTTTGTTGTGACTTATTTTGTTGAAGTCTTGGTCCAATTGTGGTCAAGCAATCACACTATTTAATATTTCTTTATGTATATATCTTATTTCATATGAACTTGTTTGCTCGCTTTATTTCTTGGGGGTTTGTCTGAGTGTTTTAATCGACTACAATAGCTTAGAAGTTAGTTTGGGTGTTCTTACTTGATTATGCGAGTTAATGTTAATATATCAAGATACATTGAGTTGCAAATTATTTTGAGATTTCCTATTTGGTTATACGAGTTTACACATCGTGTTAAGGAATTCCTTGAGAGTTTTTTACTCAAGTTTGTGTACCTGTGTACGACAACTTAAAAAAATTTACTCAATTGTGCAAGTGTTAACATGTTTGTGCATACTAACTTGGAATATATTATATGTTTATAATCATTTGTGCGAGTTCGGGTTAACACATTTGTGCACATTAACGTAGAATAAATTGTGTTTAGACTTGTCTATGTGAATTTGGGTTAAAATGTCTGGGTACATTAACTTAGAATAAATTATGTGTTTAGACTCGTATGTGCGAGTTCGAGTTAACGTGTATGTGCACACTAACTTAAGACGACAATTTGTGTTTGAGCAATATCGTGTTAGGTATTTATGTCATGACTAACTATAATATCTTTTTAATTTGGACACATTCAAAGTTTGAGGAATGAGGTCGCTAGACAGGGATATACATACCTTCCCAATTAGGCAATAATTTTCTTTGATATTTGGCCTTAAGATTTTTGTATGGTATGAGGTTGTTTTCTTCAAAGTTACGGCAGTGTACTTTTTTTGTTATGTTTGATGGCCACCTTTTGCTTGATTGCAAGCTCTTTCAAGGAATATGCGTGTCTAACTTCGTCAAAGTTACGTTGGAGTACTTTTGTTGTGTAGTTCATTATCATTTGTTTGGGGGTCTAGTGTGTATGTGGTCCTCTAGTTGAGTTTTCTGAGTTCGACGGGAACAACGTTATCAACTCCATATGTTAATTGGAACGAGATTTCGTTTGTGGTGGAGTGATGTGTTTTTCGATATGTACACAAGACGTTGGGGAGCTCTTTGCTCCTCTTTTCCTTTGTGTCGTCTAACCTTCATTTTAGTCCTTAAAGGATGTCGTGGTTTGTGGCTTTTGCTTGCTCGTTCGTTTGCGAATGCTCGACGGATATGAAGCTTTGTTTTATTCTCAGCTTTGTGAGGAGTTTTTTGAACTGTGTGTCATTATTCATTATGACTACTTGGGGAATGCCAAATTCGGTGTTGTGATCTTTGTTAGAGGTCTTGCTTCGATCTATTTGGTGAAATAGTCGATGTCTACTGACAAGAACTTAAGTTTTCCTAGTTCTAGTGGGAAAGGTCTGAGTATACCCATTGCCCACGACGCGAAGGGCCATTGCGAGGTATGTGGTGAGCCCGAATGGTGGTCCCTATAGGGCTGACATTTGTTGCATTTCTAGACATAGGTTTTGGCTTCTTCCTGGATTGTTAGCTAGTAGTATCTGACAAGTAAGACTTTTTGGTTAAGTTTATGCCTTCTAGGTGGTGCTTGAACTTACCTTTGTGTATTTCTTTGAGAACATAGTCGGCGTGTTTGCCGAATAGGCATTTCTATAAGAGATATGATAATCCCTTTATGTAAAGTGTTCTTTTGATGAATGAGTAAGAGCAAGATCGACGTTTTACCTTAGAAGCCTCAGTCTTATCGAGGGGGAGCATTCTATTGAGGATATACTTAATGATAAATGTCACCCAATTGTGTTTGTGAAAGGATTCCATGAGCTCATTTGTCATTACAATTTCTCCAATGTGGGGAAAATGTATGAATTCCTAAATGATGGATTTGTTTATGCCTTTTTCCCTTGAGCTAGCTACCTTTGATAAGATGTCGCTTTTGTGTTTTGTTGGCGAGGCATATGCTCAACCGTAACCTTTTCGAATTTAGTCATTATTTCTCATACTTCCATGATATACCTTTGTCGTGTTTGGTCATTTGTTTGGTAATCTCCATTGATTTAGGACACGACGGGTTGTGAATATGTATTCAACATGACATCGTTGACGCCAATTTCATGTGGCAGTCGTAGCCAACGAAGCACGCCTTGTATTCTGATTGGTTGTTAAAAATTGGGAACGAAAAAGTAAGGGAAACTTCAACAACCAAACCTTCGTCATTTTCAAGTATGATATTGTTGGAACCAAGTTGGTTATATACTTAGAATTTTAATGTTAACAAAAGTATTTTATGACGAAAATATATTTGACTTCACATAGTATGAAAAAAAAAATCGTATTTTTGAAGACAATCTAAAATAAGATTTGATTCAAATTTAAAATTGACGAAAATATTTGACAAAGTTGAAAAAAAAGATATGGTTGAGGTTTGAAGAAGATATTAACAATAAGATATGAATTGTTTAAAAGGATATTTGATCAAAATTTATCAACAAGAAGATATGAATTATTGACAAGAAGATTTGATCAAGATTTTTCACATTAAGATACGAATAATTTACATGAAGTTTGATAAAGATTTATCTACAAGAAGATATGAACTATCAATAAAAAGATTTGATCAAGATATATCACAAAAAAAATATGAATTATTTACAATAAGATTTGATCAAGATTTATCTACAAGAAAATATAAATTATTTACAAGAAGTTATGATCAAGAATTGTTTACCTGAAGAAACACTCACAAGAAGATACATGTATTATTTGCAAAAATATGATTCTGATTTTGACAAAGGACAAAATACTAAATAGGACTTAGTCATATTTCTACGTAGAAGAACTAAAGAATTGGATTGATTCATATTTCTGAGTGAAGGTATCGCATGTTGCCAAGTCACTTATGTCACTTTAATTCTTCACAATTTAGTTTTGTTATTGCTTCTACTCCAAGTAAATCATCAATTAAGAACCAGTTTAATCAAATAATGAAAAAGTTAGTAACTTAGTCAAACACAATTTAACCCCACTTCTCGTGTTTGCACATTCAATTGGCATCAATGCTCGGTCTCAATGTTGAGCCCTTTACAATGTTTGAGGAAATATCCAACGGTTCAACATGTCTAGATTCAGTGAAGAAGTTATTGGAGGAAACATCAACAGACCACCTCTGTTTGATGGAGAACATTTTGAATATTAGAAGGATAGGATGACAAGTTTTTTTTATTTCACAAGATCTCGAACTTTGGACTTCGTGGAAGATGGTTATACTACTCCAAAGAGTATCAATGGTTAAGTCGACAATCCAAAAGGGGTTTGAATTGTGTTTGACTAAGTTGATAAATTTTTCATTATTTGATTAAACTGATTCAGGTATGATGATTTACTTGGAGTAGAAGCAATAACAAAACTAAATAGTGCATGAATAAAGTGACACAAGTAATTTATCCTAGTTCACCACTAACTTGGATACATCCAGTCCCTTCACTCAGAAGTATTTAGTCTACTAGCTCTACAACTTGAATTACAAAGCACCTGACTCTCCAAGCAAGTCTTCTCAAACAACCTGAAACCTCGTACTTTTGAGGAACACACACACCTTGAATCTATCAACTAATTCTTCTCTATATAATCTGACAATCCCATATTGTTGAAGACACACTAACACCACTATCGGGTTTGAATACAAAGGTTTGAGGCTTGAGTAGTTGTTTCTAACAAGTTGATTATAACAATGACTGACACACTCTGAGAAAAACACTTAGAAAAATATTTATCATTCGACCAAATGTTTCTCTCTTTGAACTCCAAGATTTGGAATTTTGAGCTTGAATTCTTCCACTCTTTTATCATTTTTTGATGATCTTCTTTTTAAGCCTTGAGTGTCTATTTATAGATAAAATTATGGCTTCAATTTATTCCTTATTTAATTCTTAATTGTATCCTCATTCCTAGTTTGGTCAACAATGATCTTATTCAAAAATAATTATGAACAAGATGCTTTTTGATAATATGTTCTTTAGCTAACTCTTTATTTTTGAATCCAATATGAGCAGTTCTTCAAGATTGATTCTATTCGTATTTTTTTAAGATTAAGTTTGTAAATTTACCAAGTTGATACTATTAGTACTTTGTTAAGACTGAGTTTTTAAATTCTTTAGATTGATATTGTTCGTATTTGGTAAGATAGAGATTGAAAATTCTTCAGATTAATATTGTTCATATTTTGTAAAGATTGCTTTCGCAAATTCTTTAGTGCGAGGATAAGAGTTCTTATCTCCCACATTGGAGTACATGATTGATATGATGTCACTTCTACATTTACTTTTGGTAAACCTGGAATAGTATGAACAACTTATCAACTTTTGTCATGTTGTACTCTTATGACAATTACTTTGATAAATTTTTTATCCTCATATATGGGATTGTGGAGAATATTGATAATTAAACTTGATATTATGATGAATGCCCATTCTCGGGTTTATCCTCAAATATGAGATTGTGAAAAATATCCATCCTTAAATCTATCCTTGAATCTGATTACTTCATCGTCTAATTTTCATATAAACACGTCTTGATCCATAATTCTTCTTTACTTCTTCCAATAGATTTTGTGTGTGATTGAGATTCAACATATTTCGATGATCATGATCATCTTGAGGATAATAATATTTATATTTATGAATTAGACTCCTCAATTCTTTATTATGGCTAAGTACATTACTTGAAATGGTGTGGTTACAAAGTACATCCTCTGTTGTACGTTCCACATATGTTCAATTCTACAAGTGCAACTATACTTGTATTCTTGTTGATGACCCATTAATGTGGCATTATCTTGAAAGTTATGATGACTTTCTCATCATCTCAATTAAAGCTCTTATGGTTCAAATGATTATCAGCTTTGAATATCTTTATGAAGCCTTTGATGCTACTAGTGTAATCTTCAGATGTTACTCTGATTCTTTCATTATTGAGTTGATAAAATACACTTGTTTATGTTTATGGCTTCAAGCTTGACCACTTATGTTCTTTCAACAAAAAACTCAAATGCAAAAATCAGTAGATCACCATTTAGAAAAGTTAATATTTATTTCATAAGGTTTGTTGTCATTAAAACACATAACAAAAATGTTTTTTCTTCAACAGTTCCATCCAAAGTAGTTGAGAGTTTCAACTAGTTGCTAAAATGTACTCAACTTTGCTGTTGACATGACAATTGTGCTTCTTCTCTTACTTGACCAAAAGATTAAGTTGTCACCTAGAAATGCACAATTTCCACTTTGCTTTTTCTCTCAAGTTTATCTCCAACATAATCAGAAGCATAATACCCACATAGTTTGTACTAAGAAGATTTCTTGTATAAGGTAATATTAGTATTGCCTTTTAGGTATCTAAAGATTCTTTTAACAACAACTAAATGTGATTTCCCAATGCTAGCTTGAAATCTTGCACATACATATAAACTAAACTTGATGTCAGGTCTGGAAGCAATAAGGTAAAGTTGAAATCCTATCATTCCTCTATAGGTTTTCTGGTCAACATTTTGGTCTAATTCATCTTTTTCAAGTGAACATGTATGGTGCATTGATGTAGTCATAGGTTTGCAAATACTCATCTTGATGTAGTCATAGGTTTGCAATAAATCACTTAAGTTCTCCCATCTTACTCATTTGAAATTCAAGTTGTATCAATTTAGAAAATTCGTCTCAAAGAGTGCCATTAGTAGATCCAAAAATAATGTCATCAACATAAATTTGAATAATAAGAATGTCATCTCCTATTGATTTTCTAAAAAGTGTATTCTCTACATGTCCTCTTTCAACGTTATGATTAAGCAAGAAGTTACTAAGTCTACCATACCATGTCCTAGGTGCTTGTTTTTGACCATATAGAGATTTCCTAAGTTTAAAAACATGGTTTAGAAAACACTTTTAACATCCATTTAAAATAGTGTAATGTTATTTTTTGCAGCAAAAGAAATTAGGATACATATAGCTTCTAACATTTCCATTAGAGCAAATGTCGTAGTGTAATCAATGTTTTCTTGTTGACTGTAGCCTTGTGCGACAAGTCTTGCCTTGTTTCTAACCAGATGAACTTTTTCATTTAGCTTGTTTCTTAAAATCTACTTGGTTTAGGGATGGAAATGGGTAGGGGTTGGGGAGGGTACTATAGTACCCGTCCCCATACCCGCAATTTAAAAAAATACCCATACATGTGCCCATACCCTTGTGAGTATCAACTTTAATACATGTACATTTGCCCTTTCAGTACTTAAGTGCATGTACCCATACTCATAGCCATTACCCTCACTTTAACAAAAATAGATCGATAAATAATCGCGTTGTGATTAAATTTAAAAAATTTCCAAATATCTTACATCTGAATCATAATCGTAAAGTATTACAAACTAAAATATTTTCTAACTCAAAACATTCAAAACATATCAAATTACAAGTCATTGGGCAGGATTCTCTGAAATAATATTACTACAATAAACATATCAAATTAATCATCCTTGGGCAGTATCAAAACATATCAAATTACTACAATAAACATCAAAACCTCCCGAAATAATATTTTATGAATCTAACTCAAAATATCAAAACATAAAAATCAAAATTATTTAGCTCTTCATCAAAATCAGATTCTTGAAAAGTTTGCAAACGTTTATCATTCAATTCTAAATATTGTAGCGGTCCAATGATATCAATAGTTGCTAAAGCATAAAAGAAAATAAATAGTTAAATTGAACACAAATTTAATTGAATAAATAGTATATTGCAACAATTATTATCTTATTTTTCATGTGTTATCCAACTTTGCGAGTACATTAGTGCCTCCAAAGTATTCTCTTGAAGTCTAGACCGTTGAGGACTCAACAACCTCCCACCAGTACTAAAAACATATTCTGAAGCAATAGTAGAAATTGGGATGACCAAAATATCCTTGGCAATTTTTTGCAAAATTGGATACTTGATTTCATTTGTTTTCCACCATCCAAAAATATCAAATGTAGCAATATTAGGCAATACTTTTTCCTTCAAGTATAGATCTAACTCAAATTTTGATTGCACGTCATTGGTGTCGTTGACATATGAATCATAATCGCTAAGAATATTGGTACAATTATCATTTTTTAAATTTGACTCATTCTCATTGAACTTTTCCGTTGAACTGTCCACCAACCCATTGGTTTTAGCTTGATAATCTTCAAATAATAAGTAACATAATTTTTTGATATTGTTAATTTCAATTGAAAACAAACTTCCATAAAGTTTCTGATAAAAGTACTCTAACAAATTGAATTTAAATCTTGGATCCAAAACAATAGTCTATATATTTTGTTAAAAAAAAACAGTTACAATTATCTATATACTTTGTAAAAAAAATAATTATCAATACAACTTTTTTATTTTAAACTAATAAAAAAAACTAAAAATTAAGTATATAATAACAAAACATTAAAACAGATAATAGCATGTTAATTACCAAAAATAGACAAATTCATATAATTTTAATAGAAAATTCATTAAAACATTGAGACTACTATATAAATAATTTATTTTAAAAAAAAATCACGAGTAATCAAATAATTATATTTTATTTATTAGAATGTAAATAAAGATATGTAAATGGTAAAAATATCCTTGTAAACAAATTATATTTATTTTAAAATTTCAATTTGAATATAAATTTATTAAATTATATAAAAAGAT
>JBBPBS010000629.1:5265495-5277652 GCA_037974835.1 Cicer judaicum | reverse complement strand
TTAAAAACTTCAGCAAAAAAGGAATTTGTTTAAAACTTCAGAAAAAAAAAAAAGATTTTGTTCAAAACTTGTAATTAGATATTATCTCACTATAATTGCATAAAAAAAAAATCATTACACTATAATAACTAAAAATAGATATCACTATCAATAAAAAAAATTGATATCTTTGTTTGAGAAAATATGAAAAGTTCTTTACAAATTTGTTATAAATAATGAAGAAGAACAATGATTTGGAAGAGTCTATCAATTATTGTCTTCAAGAATCCAACCTTAATTTTCTACCATTGCTCTAGTTCCAATAGGTGTCATCATGACTCAAAGTTGTTACTTGCTTCTACGTATGTGGCTAGCCCCTTATACCCACCAACTACTTTCCTTGTAACATGACTCTTCTCCAAAGCAAATATCTTTGCCCAACATCAAAAGTACTTGCCTATCATATCATCTTGTTTCAAATTCTTGTAATGGCTTACTGTGCTTGTATTCAGATTTTTCTTGTGGAAGGGATGTCTATGCAACCCAACTACAAGGGATGTGAGGCTTCTTCCATCTTCAGATTTGGTCACAAAAGTAAAAGATGGAATGATACTAGGTGTTGGAATGGGACATGATTATAGAACTAACAATTTAATTAAGGTTGTAAGGATGTGGGAAAGTTGCCGTGAATGTCGTCGTTGTAAAGAGTATATTGTTGAAGAATATGATCTTAGAAGTGATTCTTGGATAACAATTCGAAGTTATAATCCATGGTGTTGTGAGTTTGGCACTTCTTGTTTTGCAATGCATTTGAAAGGGATTTATTATTGGTGGGCAAAACTTAAAGGCTTGACTACAACTATCCTTGCGTTGAATGTGGGAGGTGGGATTCTTCGCAAGGTGTCGTTGCCAAAAGATATTGATATTAGTAGTTCAAATGGAAGATATTTGGGTGTTTTGAATGAGTGTATGACATTGGTTTGCCGTAATTGTGATCAAAATGCCAACTTTGACATTTGGGTGAATGATGGAAGTGGTCTTGGGGATTCCCGTTGGACTAAACTTCGAACCATAGAGCATACTTCACTTTGTATGCCATTAGTCTTTTGGAAGGGTAATGAGTTTCTTGTAAAAGTATTTGATAAAGTGAGATCCTATAATGTTGAAACAGAGGAAATTCATAACGTTAATTTTGAGAATGAAGGGGTGGAAATTGTTGAGATATTTGAAGCCATATTTTGTGTGAAGAGTCTAGTTTCAGTCCATCCTCTACCATTAAGTATTGAGTTTGGGAGATATGGTTAGTCTCTCCCAAAACATGGCAAGGCAAAGTTTGAAGAGAGAGATGTCGACATTAAATAGTTTCTTTTTTTTGTTGCAAAATTTAGAATTTGATACATGTAACTAAGATATTTTTATTATTGGAAATGAATAAGTCGTTTTAACACTTCCAATCTTTTTTTATTTTGTTGAATATTAATATTTTCAATATTTGCCGCAAATCAAATTGTTTTGTTGATACTCTCACCTGACATTCAACCAATTACTAAATAAAAAGGTTAATACCCCTTTCTTTTGCTTCAACCATATTGTTTGCATCACCAATAGACAAAAAAAGCTTATAGTAACATTTCCACAACATTATAGAAAATGGATACACTAACAGTGTCTTTTTATAAAACCTCTCCGCTACTACTTCAATGCCTATAGCATTGTGAAGGACCTCTGCAGCTTTCTACGACTATTGATTTACACGAGCCACAATAAATAAGATCCTTCATAGAGCTTAACCTGGAAACATCGGTTCAAAATTCCAAGGTAAATCACATAATTAGTCCTTATACGGAGGGCTTAACATACTAACAAGAAGTTAAAAAGGAATTTAAGTGGAGCCAACGAGATAAATGATAAAAGGCTCTTTCTTCTAAAACAACATAAGGAAATTATGAAAGAAATTATTTTTCTACTATCTATATGGTCAAAGAGCGAAAGAGCATGGTTCCTACCAATATGATGTCTATAAAGATTTGGCTTAAATACACTATTGGTCCACCTATATTGTTTTTAATATTTTATTTTTAATTTAAAATAAATAAAATTTTAAATATTTTTAAATTTTATATTATTGTTGAATAAAATAAATTTAATTTAAATATTTTAATTTTAAATATATAAATATTACATAATATTAAAAATGTAGTAAATTTAAATATTTAAAAATAAAATTTTAACTATTTAATATAAATATTTTAACATTTTTAACTATTAAAAACAACTTAACTAAGATAAATAAATTCAAAAAACTTTCAATTTTAATTTTAAATATTTTAATATATATAAATAGAATGAAAATAATTTGATTTTTAATATTTTAATATATCAATAAAATTAATAAACAAAAATAAATTAATGGGAGTGCCGCATCATAAAAAAAATAAGGGACCAAAAATTCCCAAGAATAAGTGAACAAGGGGACAAAAAAAAAAAGGTTTTGAAAATGAAATCACTAAAAGTTTATTTTATGCAAAGTTTATTTTAAAAACAACTTGAGCCTAACCTTTTTATTAAATAGGTGAGGCCAAGCCAGACCATAGGCCCCTACGGACAGCCTAACCTATTCCCATCCCTAATGACAGATTCCACGGTGAATCAGTGATTTCAATGTGCAAACAAAAGCACAAGTCAGAAATGCATGCCACTCGTAACACAAACGAACCAAAAAGGCCTAGCACGTAATTTATGATGGTGTTACCTACTGCTGGTATCGTATCATTGGATTTCAGGGGTTTATGATTAATAGCGACATCTAGAGTTCTTATATTATAAAGATTTCCTCATTCTCCAAGAAAGAAAAATCATCTATATTATAAAGATTTCCTCATTCTCCAAGAAAGAAAAATCATCCAAATAACGCTCCATCAATAAGTAGAAAACAAAGGATAACATACCACACACAACAATGTGTCCTCCTTTTCAATTGGCCCCAAACTTCCGTAGTAAATGAGCAAATAAACTATCAAGAGAGCCACACATGTTGGATCAATCTCTCAGAGCTTTTGACAGTATAGATCGAGCCTAAAAATTACAATTATCGATATGACGAAATACATAAGCGAACTCAAACAAAATCTACCAAGACAGAAAATGCAATCACAACTGTTACCTTTCGCACTCCCCGCAACTTATATATTTCCTGGTCAAGAATAAGAACCATCTCAACGGATTGCTCACTATCAGCCATAGCCTGTTTAATTTGATTCCTAGTATGGAATAAATAAAGGGGAAGTTAGCACACAAAAAACCGAATTCAAGACACTCAGCATTACAAGTTAATCATAATCAAGGCTCGATTTAACAAGAGCTGTTGGCCACAAAAACTGAAAAAATTCATATTATAGTCAATTAAAAACAACTTTATTCTAAAACTGAAAATATGTATACACAAGAAATACTTCTTCGCATTGAAGTTCACAAAATTGTCATTTACACTGAGAAGTACTAAAATCGTGAATATGTATCCTTCCTACAGTTGCAAAATTATAGCTAACGCGGCATAATATATATGGGCATGCACTGATATGAACTAGTGCACAAAATGGTCATACCCTAAATCCTAGACTTAAAAATAGTCAGATATCAAAAAAGAAGCTTCCATTCTTCTAATACTGAGTCCAAGCAATAATCAGATATCAAAAAGTCATTAACTCACTATTTAGGACCAGTCAGTTCTACAAATATATTTTGTATATGAATAGTGGTTCTGTAATTTCAACAGAAATTTGTGAAAGTAAATCCAAAATTCATCCTCTGCATTTTTCCTTTATTTTGGACAATAATGTCTATCATATCAAAAATCAACCTATGGAGGTAGGTTCCTTTCACACAAGCTCAATTACCAAGACATCGATCCAACCAATTACCATATTCCTGACATTCATTCAACCTCAAAATATAACTACATTCCTGGGACTGGATCATGTCAGCGTCAAAATATAACCCGGCATACTTTATTTGAGATAAAAACATTATTATCTCCCTAACCAAACAATATTTAGTGTAAAATAGAACTATAGTCTCTTTTCAGTATCAACCATTCATTCTTAGTTAACCTAATTATCTCCTATATTGGACAATATTAAGTTCAGCTTCAGAAAAAACCCCAAAAATACATATAACAATCATCACATGGACATGGATATCTTCAGAAAGTTCCTCATCATACAACAAGAACGAAGGCAAAATATACAGGTTACAAACTGTAACTAATTTTTTATACCTGATTAATGTTTCCATTAGCATAGTCCTTAGCAAGCTGCCAAGGACACTCGTCCTTGTTGCATTTTCCTCGCAGCTCATACATGCAAAGCGGCCAAAACGGATCAACTTCGGGACTGCAGCGATAAGTGCCTTCTTCTGAGAGTGAATTCCCAACAGTGACAGACATTGAGATTGCCGACATGTTCTTCGTTGCTTCATCAGAACTGAGAGCAGTAGCATTTTGACATTGATCATCATTATCGTGAGTGGACTTATTTTGATTGGTTAAATAATTTGAACTAAATGGTGACATTTCTCTCAGCTCACTAAATGCACTCCTAAAAATTACAGGCAGAACGTTCTTCGGATTAGTTGAGTGATGACCTTGATCACCAGAACCAGCACCGCAGTTGGCACTGAAAGAATTTCCACCAATTTTTTTCTGACTTTGAATCTGAGTATCCGGATAGATTTTTCATTCTTTCCTCTCGTACCTAGATTTTAAGAACAAAAATAATCAGGAACATAATGATAAATTTGCAAGCTCATCAACACTTAATTAACTACTGCTACCTTTAACTTGTGATTTGTCACAATAAAGACCGAGAATCATTGATCTGAAACCTAAATAATTGGTTAATACCTAAAAGTCCCAATATAGTGCGATTGACAAAACAGCACTTCTAGACTTTTTAGAGAAATATATTCAGTTCAATATTTGAGAGTCCTTAATTCCTAGTATCACTGTTTTTCAACCTTAATTTTAAAGCATTTACAGAGTCTATGAAGTTTGATTCTTATGTTGATTAAGATACACACACTGATCAACTCCTCTTTTGACATCAACAGTTCATATAAAATCCTAATAGTCCAATTCAATAAAGTTAAAAGAAAAAAAATTGACAGTCAACAGAACCAAAATTATTCCATTTACAAATATTATGTAATGAAACTGAGTGAAAAGAGAAGAATTTTAGGAAAGAACACCGAAATGTGAAGCTCGTGTAGGGCCAAGAGAAAATCAGGCCTGTGTAAAAAAAATTAAAAAATAGCAAATCACAAAAATTTTCATCCAAAAAAAATCACCTCTAAGATCATTGTTTTCTGCATTAGACAATGGGAAAGAGCCATGATGCACTCGGCTTTTCTCACTTGCAACGTAATTTTCAGCACCTTGTTCAGTAGTCTCAATGTTGTTGCGTGGATTACTACTCTTCGTAGCTCTTTTCCCTAATCGTGCAAATAATTCAGACCTTAATGCTGCTTCAAGAAGCAAAGAACCCTGAGGGCTACCAGTGGAACAATTTGCATTTGATGCAGTATCTATGTCCATTTGTTTCACCTTGGAGTCTTGTTTTCTATGATATTCAGCATCAAGATGATTAGAAACGTGTCCAGATAGAGAAATTTATTCATTTTCATTAGCTGATGTGTCAGATTCCTTCCTAGGAGAATACACTTCATCCACAGTATGATTACCCCCCTTTGAGGTAATGGCTCGAATGTACAAGCATCTGGTTCAGGACAATGTTCAGAACCTAAATTTGCTCCATGTGTGTGACGATAGGAAGTATCGGACTGCCTATTATTGATGCCTTGATTATTAGAATCAAAACTAGGATTATTAACATTATATTCAGCCTGCCTCAGACAGCTTGATGTGGGTATTTCATATCCAAGTTTAGGTAAGTAATCTAGACCTATATCAAGTTGCTGGGGCTGTCCTAAAGACAGAGAAAAGCAGGAATATTGAAAATCAAAGATCGTAGCATAGCTGAATACAATTCCCTTTGGCGATAAAGATTGTTGCATCGAAAATTAGCCTCAAGCAAATACCTCTGAGCTTTAAGATAAGCTCTGTGTGCATTCCTTTCTTCAATTTCACAACTGTGGCTCTGTAATTTCAACAGAATTTAGTGAAAGTAAATCCAAAATTCATCCTCTGCATTTTTCCTTTATTTTGGACAATAATGTCAATCATATCAAAAATCGACCTATGGTGGTAGGTTCCTTTCACGCAAGCTCAATTACCAAGACATCGATCCAACCAATTATCATATTCCCGACATTCATTCAACCTCAAAATATAACTACATTCCTAGGACTGGATCGTGTCAGCCTCAAAATATAACCCGGCATACCTTATTTGAGGTAAAAACATTATTAGCTCCCTAACCAAACAATATTCAGTGTAAAATAGGACTATACTCTCTTTGCAGTATCAACAATTCATCCATAGTTAACCTAATTATCTCCTATATTGGACAATATTAAGTTAAGCATCAGAAAAAACCCCAAAAATACATATAACAATCATCACATGGACATGAATATTTTCAGAAAGTTCCATCATCATACAACAAGAACGAAGGCAAAATATACAGGTTACAAACAGTAACTAATTTTTTATACCCGCATTATCAGAATGAGTTTGCTGATTAATGTTTCCATTAGCATAGTCCTTAGCATGCTGCCAAGGACACTCGTCGTTGCATTTTCCTCGCAGCTCATACATGCAAAGCGGCCAAAACAGATCAACTTCGGGACTGCAGCCATAAGTGCCTTCTTCTGAGTGTTAATTCCCAACAGTGACAGACATTGAGATTGCCGACATGTTCTTCTTTGCTTCATCAGAACTGAGGCAAGTAGCATTTTGACTTTGATCATCATTATCGTGAGTGGACTTATTTTTATTGATTAAATGATTTGAACTAAATGGTGACATTTCTCTCAGTTCACTAAATGCACTCCTAAAAATCACAGGCAGAACGTTCTGATGACCTTGAAAACGTATTTCTCCTTGATCACCAGAACCAGCACCGCAGTTGGCACTCAAAGAATTTCCACCAATTTTTGCTGACTTTGAATCTGAGTATCCGGATAGATTTTTCATTCTTTCCTATCGATGCCTAGATTTTAAGAACAAAATAATCAGGAACATAATGATAAATTTGCATGTTCATCAACACTTAATTAACCCTAATCGTGCAAATAATTCAGACCTTAATGCTGCTTCAAGAAGCAAAGAACCCTGAGGACTACCAGTGGAACAATTTGCATTTGATGCAGTATCTATGTCCATTTGTTTCGCCTTGGAGTCTTGTTTTCTATGATATTCAGCATCAAGATAGAGAAATTTCTTCATTTTCATTAGCCAATTTGTCAGAATTCAGATTCATTCCTAGGAGAATACACTTGACACAATTAAGATGAAGATGAAGTTTCCAATTCCATAAACCAAGACTAATAAGAAGGTAATGATGCCAGATGAGTGATGATCAATTGCAGAGATGAGTACAAAACCAAGTTCAATGCCTTGGGTACTTTGTTGCACCGAAGGAACAGAACCAGACCCTGTAGCAAGGGTGGATTGCACTGTACAGCCATTAGGGTTTTCCTGGTTAACAAAAATTACTCATTAACAAACCCAAATCAATTCAACTAAATTTGCAAGAACAACACATTCATTCCACCCCATGCAGGCACGCTCTCGTTTTTCATTTTCTACTGTTTAACCCACCATAAAAGCATAAAATAAAACCCTACACCATTGTTTGCAATTAAAAATATTAAAAACGCTTTTGTTATACATTGTATATATTCACCCCATTTTTGTATACGGGGCAATACCGATTAACAAAGTGATTAGCTTGTTCTGTGATTAATTCGTCAATAAGTCGGGGTGCGGTTCGATTTAGCCTCTTCCGCGATTGACTTGTCAGTCGGGTTGACAAGCTTGTGAAGGTGAATTTTCTTCGTCAATTGGGCCATGCGTCTCCTGTAGATTCTCACTTAGTAAGTCGACATGCATCAAAGAACTAGGATCTACTTGATTGGAGAATAATGAAATGTCAAATGAGTACATGTTATTAATATAAGGAACAGTCGACTCAAACATACTTAGGTCTGCACCAAATAAGTTATTCAAAAAATCTTAGGTTGCTTGAATGTAGAGATTTTTGGTGATCATATTCTTGAGTTGAAGTGAATTGAAATGATTGTATTAGTGGTTCAAATTGTTGTTGTGTTGGGGTGAAAGAAAACGAAAGGCTATGTTGTTCTGGCGCTTTATTTTCAATTATAATAGGGGGAGTCAGTGGGCGAGGTTTGTTATGTCTTTGTCGTTGTGATAATTGGGTTGGCTCTTATGCAACACCACATCGTGGATCCCGCAGTAGGTGAGATATAGGTATAGATTGGAGTTAACTTTAAACCACACCATATACTCATTTGTTGGTATTGGGTGTTCATGTATCGGTTGGCCAGTAAGACACTGACTTCGAAGTTTGTTTCAAAATTGAATCCATGCAACATGTTTGTATTTCCAATTTTTCAAATGATTCCCCCTCATATCTTGATAGTAAAGTGTATTAAAATTTTCAAGATCATCTAGTATTTCCGGGAAAAGTCCCAGTTGCAGTTTGATTTTGTCTGTTTGATATCATTCTACAATTGAGAAACAAATCAAAGTAGTTTTGGCAGTCCATATCATTGAATCTTGATATGCTTGTTGTGAAATGACGTTTTCAAGACCTTTGTAAGGCATCCATATGAACTAGAGAAAACAAAAGACATATTAGTAAGGCGACACAATTATAAGTAGTATAAATTTTGTTGAACAATATGTTGGGTGGGCTCACTCCTCGAGTGGAACCCACCAATTTTATTAATATTATTATTAGTATTAATATTGTTATTATTATTATTATTATTGAAATAAAAGAAGAAGAAAAAAAGGTTTTAATGGACTTGGCCATGCGAGAAAGAAAATGACTTAATCCTTATAATAATAAAAAGGAATAGTGCCAAGGAAGATATAGAAGAATGGAAGCCAGAGAAGAAAAGGAAAGGTTTGGTTTTGGTGGTGGTAATAGGTGTGTAGCAAACTTGCTCCGTTTGATCTACAATTTTGATAGGTTATTTCTACCTATGAGTTTGTTATTTTAATATATAGTCTGAATAGTTTTATCTTCTTGAGTTACTTTGGCATATTCACTTTAGTGGAAGGTTGTTATAAGGTTGTTATTGTTGATTGATGTTCCCTATTGTTATTAGGAAGACTCTAGTGTACCCATTAATTATTATAGTGGAAGTTTTACTAGACTGGGTCTCGTGGTTTTTATTCTCTCAATTTGAGGGAAGTTTTCCACGTCAAAAGTTGTGTTTGTCTCATATTTAATTTTCTGTCGATTATTATTGCTCTTGGAATTGTATTTTATGTTTGGCCATTAATTTGCACAAATGAGGGAAAAATATTTCGTATTATTGAGATAGTTATCTCTGGTTTTTCCAAACAAAGTGGTATCTAGAGCTCGATTGATTTGATTTGTGCATTTAAATGAAGGAAGAACATAAAGGTCCAAATATGATTAAACTCAACTCTTCTAATTACACACTTTGGAAGACTCTCATGGAAGACGTGTTAAACAGTAAATATTGGTATGATCTTATTGAGGGTAACACTGCTAAACCCACAGATAAATATGACGCTGACTGAAAGAAGATGAATAGAAAGGCAGTTGCATTGATCAGACAGTGGTTGGATTTGAGTGTATATCCTCATGTTGAAATTGAAATAGATGCTAACAAGATGTGGGAAAAATTAAAAGAGTTATGGGGGAGAAATCAATCTAAAAACTTCCATAGATGCAACAACTCTGAAAATCGTAGCAAGTCAAGAAGCAAGTCGATGACTAGAAAAAAAAATGATATGTTATCATTGTAGCAAAGCGGGTCACATAAAAAGAAAATTGGAGGTTCCTTAAGAGAGATCAATCAAGGGAAAAAAATGATAAAGAAACAACAACATTTGCAACTAGTAGTAATGTCTACATTGTTAGTGATAATAATTCCATAAACGTTGCATGTTAGGTTTCAACTTGGATTATTGATTCGGGTGCCTCATAGCATGTTACTCCTAGACGTGATTTCTTCTCATCTTACAATGCTCGTGATTTTGGCATGGTTAAAATGGGAGATGAAGGAGTATGTAAAATTATCGGTATGGGAGATGTTTGAGTTGAAACTGGGATTGGTTGCAAGCTTCAATTGAAGAATGTTAGACATGTTCATGATATTCTTCTCAATTTGATTTTGGTGAAAGCCTTGGATATTGATGCTTATCACATTTACTTTGGTGATGGTGGTATATGTAAAATCACCAAAGGGTCCCTAGTGGTTGCAAAGGAGCAAAGTTCCACTTCTCTTTAAAGGATGCCTACGAAGTTATGCAAGGAAGAAGTGAATGCAATTGAAGATGCATCTTCTAATTTATGGCATATGTGCATCGGTCACTTGAGTGAGAAAGGACTCAACATACTTGCGAAGAAAAATTTTCATCCTATGAAAGACACGTCTCTAAAAACTTGCACTTATTGTTTTGCTGGAAAACAACATAGAGTTTCTTTTCATAATACTAGTCCTCATATGAGACAAAATATTCTTGATTTAGTTCATACTGATGTTTGTATGATGGATAGTAAATCTCTTGGTGGTGCATCATATTTTGTTACTTTTATTGACAACCACTCTAGAAAAGTGTGGGCCTTTCCTTTGAAATCTAAAGATCATGTACTTGGAGTCTTCAAGCATTGTCATGCAGGTGTTGAAAGAGAAAAGAGAAGAAAGTTGAAATGTGTTCGATCATATAACAGTGGTGAATACAGATATCCATTTGAAGGGTATTGTAGAGAACATGAAAACAGTTCCAAAGACACCTTAGCATAATGGTGTTGTAGAGACAATGAATCAGACGATTAATGATAGAATCAGATGTATGTTATGTCATACAAAATTATTGAAATCCTTTTGGGGTGAAGCAATGAAAACTGCAACGGATTTGATCAATATTTCTCCTTCTATTATACTTGATGGTGATGCTCCAAATAGAGTGTGGACATGGAAAGATGTCTCTTACCGTCAATTGAGGGTTTTTGGCTGTAGATGTTTTGTTCACATTCCAAGATATCAGAGGTCCAAGCTTAATAGTAAATCCAAACAATGTGTATTCTTTGATCATGGTGATGAAGAATTTGGTTATAGATTGTTGAATCTAGTTGACAAGAAAATTATCAAAAGTCAAGATGACATATTTCTTGAAGACCAGACTATTGAAGATTTTGATAAAGTTGAGAAACCGAAACCAAATTCCATAAGTTACATTGATGTTGCGTCTAAGTCCCCTACAAAAACTTTTGTTGATGAGGGAGAAATACAAATAGATGATGAAAATGTAACTGATGATCATGTACCTCACTATGATGAGCAGGTTCTAGCTAAGTCACTTGTCGAGTTTGAGTTGAGAAGTTCTATTAGAGAACGTCAACATTCTCAAAGATATCCTCCACAAGAGTATGTGATGATCATTGATAGTGGAGAGTCAGAGTACTATCAAGGATTAAGGTATTTTCGTTTTTTATTTTTCATTTCTTAATCATAGTTTGAATGTAATCTGTTGAGTTTGAGTTATGAATAAAAAATGAAAATTATTTATTATTATTGATCTGAGTATAAAAAATGTTAGATTAAAAAACTCAAACCTTGAACGTCGTTGTCGTCGCCGAAATACCGACCATGCTTTTTGGTCATTCCGTTCGCACTCTGATTCCCCTTCTTCCTCGACGACCTGACCCAATGGCCTCACTCCAATGCCTTTCTAGTTCACGGTCTCGATGATGAAGTACACAAATTCTGGTTTTCTCTTTTGAAATTTTTTATCCCCAACCTCCATTACCCTAGCCGCCGCTCATCTTGGCTTTGCCTAAGCCTTTTTTCAAGTTAGGGTTCGTTTTTACCAATTAGGTTTCTGAAGATATTGGGCCATGGTTCTTTTGTGCGGCCCATTTACGTTTTTTGGTCCAACTTGTTTTTTTTTTTTTAGTTTGATCATTGCCTTTTATTTTAAAAATATATATGCTTGAAT
>JBBPBS010000629.1:5143434-5256689 GCA_037974835.1 Cicer judaicum | reverse complement strand
AAAAAAAAAAGATTTTGTTCAAAACTTGTAATTAGATATTATCACATTATAATTGCATAAAAAAAAATCATTACACTATAATAACTAAAAATAGATATCACTATCATTAAAAAAAATTGATATCTTTGTTTGAGAAAATATGAAAAGTTCTTTACAAATTTGTTATAAATAACGAAGAAGAAGAAGAATGATTTGGGAGAGTCTATCAATTATTGTCTTCAAGAATCCAACCTTAATTTTCTACCATTGCTCTAGTTCCAATAGGTGTCATCATGACTCAAAGTTTTTACTTGCTTCTACGTATGTGGCTAGCCCCTTATACCCACCAACTACTTTCCTTGTAACATGACTCTTCTCCAAAGCAAATATCTTTGCCCAACATCAAAAGTACTTGCCTATCATATCATCTTGTTTCAAATTCTTGTAATGGCTTACTGTGCTTGTATTCAGATTTTTCTTGTGGAAGGGATGTTTTTCTATGCAACCCAACTACAAGGGATGTGAGGCTTCTTCCATCTTTAGATTTGGTCACAAAAGTAAAAGATGGAATGATACTAGGTGTTGGAATGGGACATGATTATAGAACTAACAATTTAATTAAGGTTGTAAGGATGTGGGAAAGTTACCGTGAATGTCGTCGTTGTAAAGAGTATATTGTTGAAGAATATGATCTTAGAAGTGATTCTTGGATAACAATTCGAAGTTATAATCCATGGTGTTGTGAGTTTGACACTTCTTGTTTTGCAATGCATTTGAAAGGGATTTATTATTGGTGGGCAAAACATAAAGGCTTGACTACAACTATCCTTGCGTTGAATGTGGGAGGTGGGATTCTTTGCAAGGTGTCGTTGCCAAAAGATATTGATATTAGTAGTTCAAATGGAAGATATTTGGGTGTTTTGAATGAGTGTATGACATTGGTTTGCGGTAATTGTGATCAAAATGCCAACTTTGACATTTGGGTGAATGATGGAAGTGGTCTTGGGGATTCCCGTTGGACTAAACTTCGAACCATAGAGCATACTTCAGTTTGTATGTCATTAGTCTTTTGGAAGAGTAATGAGTTTCTTGTAAAAGTATTTGATAAAGTGAGATCCTATAATGTTGAAACAGAGGAAATTCATAACGTTAATTTTGAGAATGAAGGGGTGGAAATTGTTGAGATATTTGAAGTCATATTTTGTGTGAAGAGTCTAGTTTCAGTCCATCCTCTACCATTAAGTATTAAGTTTGGGAGATATGGTTAGTCTCTCCCAAAACATGGCAAGCCAAAGTTTGAAGAGAGAGATGTCGACATTAAATAGTTTCTTTTTTTTGTTGCAAAATTTAGAATCTGATACATGTAACTAAGATATTTTTATTATTGGAAATGAATAAGTCGTTTTAACACTTCCAATCTTTTTTTATTTTGTTGAATATTAATATTTTCAATGTTTGCCGCAAATCCAATTGTTTTGTTGATACTCTCACCTGACATTCAACCAGTTACTAAATAAAAAGGTTAATACCCCTTTCTTTTGCTTCAACCATATTGTTTGCATCACCAATAGACAAAAAAAGCTTATAGTAACATTCCCACAACATTATAGAAAATGGATACACTAACAGTGTCTTTTTATAAAACCTCTTCGCTACTACTTCAATGCCTATAGCATTGTGAAGGACCTCTGCAGCTTTCTACGACTATTGATTTACATGAGCCACAATAAATAAGATCCTTCATAGAGCTTAACCTGGAAACATCGGTTCAAAATTCCAAGGTAAATCACATAATCAGTCCTTATACGGAGGGCTTAACATACTAACAAGAAGTTAAAAAGGAATTTAAGTGGAGCCAACGAGATAAATGATAAAAGGCTCTTTCTTCTAAAACAACATAAGGAAATTATGAAAGAAATTATTTTTCTACTATCTATATGGTCAAAGAGCGAAAGAGCATGGTTCCTACTAATATGATGTCTATAAAGATTTGGCTTAAATACACTATTGGTCCACCTATATTGTTTTTAATATTTTATTTTTAATATACAATAAATAAAATTTTAATTATTATTTAAATATTTGTAAATTTTATATTATTGTTGAATAAAATAAATTTAATTTAAATATTTTAATTTTAAATATATAAATATTACATAATATTAAAAATGTAGTAAATTTAAATATTTAAAAATAAAATTTTAAGTATTTAATATAAATATTTTAACATTTTTAACTATTAATGGATGGAATAAAAACTAGTAACAATGTCTCTTATTCTACTGATATTCCATTAAAGAGAGGAAGTGAGAAAGACATTCAGTTTCAAGAAGAATGAATGAAAGGAATAAAAGCTAGTTTGTCCATTCGTCTGTGGGTGGTAAGCGGTGCTCATTTTCAACAAGGTCCCCTATAATTTAAACAGTTCACACCATAAGTTATTTACAAAGATAGGGTCGCGGTCACTCACAATGGAAGAGGGAATGCCATGCAGTTGCACTATCTCCTTTGTAAACACCTCGACCAACACACAGGCATTAAAAGGACGCTTGAGAGGAATGAAATTGTTGTATTTGGATAGTCGATCGACCATCACAACGATCACGTCAAACCCTTTGGAATTAGGAAGACCGATGATAAAGTCCATTGATACATCTTCCCAAATTTGTTTTGGAATTGGCATCGGCTGTAACAGACCCCCAAGTGCAGTAGCGACATATTTTTGGCATTGGCAAGTATCACATTCTTGCACAAATTGTTGGATAGTCTTCTTCATGCCAATCCAATACACGTTCAGTGCTACTCGATTAAACATGTGATGGAAACCCGAATGTCCCCCTTGTAGGGTAGAATGAAACTCTTTTAAGATAATCGGTATCCATGAAGATTGTGCATAAATCACCAGCCTCCCCTCATACAACAATACTCCTCACACATAAGAAAACCCAAACTGAACCGGTTGGTTCTCCTTGAGCGCATAACTGACTTTCTATAGGGCAACATCTTTGTAGACCTCTTCAATCACTTTAGCACTACATAGCCACTCCGGGACATGTATCAAGGTAGTCATTTCCCCACTATCATGCATACGCGACAATGCATCTACACCTTTATTCTCAAGTTCGGGCTTGTAAATGATATCCAAGAAGTTTTGATGCCCAATTTTGTTGATTCATGGTGCAAATCCTCTTGATAACAACTGTTTTAGACTCTTTCGATCGGTACACACCGTAAATTTTCTCCCTACGAGGTAGGGACGCCAATGTTGGATAGCAAGAGCCACTACCATAAGCTCTTTTTCATATGCTGATTTGGTCATATGGCCCTCCCCTAAGGCTTTGCTAAAATAGGCAATTGGTCTCCCTTCTTGAATTAAGATAACACCCAACCCATTCCCAAAAGCATCACTCCTAATAAGGAATTCTTTCTGAAAGTCTGGAAGTGCTAAAATAGGGGCAGACATTACCTTTTGCTTTAACAGTTGAAAGGCTTGCTCAACACCCTCTCCCCACTTGAAATCTTCGTAACTTAGTTAATGGCCTCACCATTTTGCCATAATCTTTGATGAACTTACGGTAGTAGCCCATAAGCCCCCAAAACCCTTGCACTCCTTTCTCATTCTTCGAAGTGGGCCAATGTAAAATATTTAACACCTTAGCAGGGTCCATCGCTACCTCTTCGCAAGAGATTATATGACCCATATATTCAACACTAGGCTATGCAAAATTGCATTTCTTCCTAATAGCCACCAGACCTTGCTGCTGTAGAATGTTGAATACAGAGGATACATGATGGAGATGGTCTTCCAAACTCGAGTTGTACACTAATATGTCATAAAAAAATACCAACACATATTTTCATAGAAGATTCTTAAAATGTCATTCATTAGGGCTTGAAACGTCGAGGGTGCATTCATTAATCGGCATGACATTACAAGATATTTGTAATGGCCTTCATGAGTGTGGAATGCCATTTTGTGCACATCTTCAGTCTTAACTCTTGATAGTATCCCGATTTGAGGTCTAACTTTGAGAAATAATGAGCATCGTATAATTCATCTAAGAGTTCATCAATCATTGAAATAGGGAATTTATCAGGAATAGTTACTGTGTTAAGAGCATGGTAATCTACACACATCCTCTGTGACCTGTCTTTCTTCTTCACGAGTATCACTGGACTAGAAAAATCACTTTGGCTAGGACGGATGACTCTAGGCAGAAGCAACTCTCTGATTTGATTCTTTATTTCATTCTTGTGGTGGTAAAGATACCTGTAGGGGCAAACATTAACAGCGCTAGCTCCCTCCATGAGATGAATAGCATGCTCTTGTCTTCTCTTATGAGGTAACCCATGTGGCTCTGCGAGGACCTTTGAGTACTTCGCCACTAGCTCATGAATCTGAAGAGAATGGGTCAAATATGAATCATGGATTGTTCTGCTCAACTAAGGACCCTTTGGTTCCCTTTGTGCTCTTGTAGATAAAAATATTCCTCTATACCATAGCTTGGGTCTTCCCAACAAACTTTGCAAAGCCAACTAGTTTTTATGTTCACTGTCTTCCCCATGCAACTCCACCTATTGAGAGTCAATGGGGAAATACAACACCTTTTGTACCCAATCAACCCACATGCCCACAATGGAAGCTAACCAAGACATTCCGAGGACAATGTCAATTCCATCCAAATCGAATAACCAAGCATCAATGGTAGATGTCATGTTCCCTAGATCCAACACCAATTTTGTGCAAACTCCTTGTGCCACCACTTTAAACCCATCCCCCAATTTGACATTGAGAAGAGTAGTTCCTTCTATTGGCCATCCCATTGACCTCACCAACTTGTGCGAAATGAAATTATATGTCACACCACTGTCTACCAACACCAACAAGGGTACTCCTTGCACTCGACCTTTTAACTTGATGGTGCACACATTCCCTAACTCCATGGCACTCGGATTATCAATCTGAGCCAAACTCATAATGTTGAGTTCAAACTCCTTCTCCATCTCCCTCTTTTGTATCAACTGCAAGGACTTGCATCTCGTTGTCTTCGTCCTCCTCCATCACCATTACACGAAGCTGAAGATCTGGGCATTGGTGATGAGGATGATAGGCGCCACCGCACTTAAAACACATGTTTATCTACCTCTTTTTTGCAATCTCGTGGGCTGAGATATGACGGATCCCACGATCACGGGGAACATATCGTTGTGAGTCTTGACGGGTTACAAACTTTTGATTCAACCTGTTTCCTCCTTTCTCTTAGCCATCATTGGAACCCTTGACTATGACCCAATCTTTGTTTCGCATTTGACCCGATTGAGTTGACCCAGTTCTAGAATTAGGGTTAGACCTATAAGTAAAACCTGACCCGGATCCTTTAGGCCCATAATCACGAGGCCCATTCCAACCAACCCCCTTTCTCCTGTACCTTCGCTTCCACAACACGTGCTAGATTCATTAGCTTCACACGTGAGACTGGACCTAGCGCTTTGAGGCTATGAATTCTTCCTCGTACCCCATCACGAAGGTTATTGATGAAATACCCAACAAATTGAGCTTCTGGTAAACGACCTACCTGTGCAACCAACCTCTTGAACTCCATGATGTATTCCTCCTTATTGCCTTCCTGCTTTAATGATGAGAGTTGCTTAAACACGCTCCTATCACCGAGACCGACATACCTCTCCAACAACGCATTTTTGAAAACTTTCCAAGTCAAATTAGTCTCATCTTCAACAAGCGCTTTTAAAAAATGGATGGTAGATCCTTCCATACAGAGTTAAGCCAAACTAACCTTGATCTCGGGACTCGTATCCTGCATTCGAAAATAGACCTCCGCTCGAGCAATCCAACCGGAAGGGTCATCACTGATGAACATTGGGAGTTCAATCTTCTTCGCCGATTGACGAAATTCATCATGCTTCTCTCCTTGCATCTTCTCGATCAGCTTCTTGATTTGGTCATCATCAGCGTGATTCGAGTCTCCATCATTCTTCTGTTTTACATAATCACCCATGTCCTTGCTTGGAGTGATTTGAGTGATGAGCGAGATGAGCCTTTCTTGATCTGCAGCAGCTTGAGCTCGCATCTCAGTAAATGCAACCTCTAGAGTTGACATTCGGTTCTCCAATGCATGAACCTTGTTTTCCATCTTCTTCTTTGGGGGCATTAACCAAAAATTTACTCACTCACTAGTTTGTAATATATCAGTTCGAATCAAATTGATAGGTCCTCAATTTATAAATGCAACATTAAGAATTAATGAGAGATCAATCAACATACGATAGTGTATTTTGTTAATGATAAAGGGAAATTGAGCAAAGGAAACAAGTCTTCCTTTTACTCCTGAGCTATGCTCACTCCAATAAGAGAGAATCTTCTTTCCACTAATAATTACCAGAATTTGTTATGCCTTCGTTACCAACCTCTCTCCCCTATATACGTGATGGGGTCGCCAGCTCACCTTTCTTGGATTTTCTAACATGCACTCTCCATGCCTTAGGTGAACTATGTGTCCCACTAGACACGTCATCAATTCCTTCATTGTCCCTATCAGTTGTGTTTTTGGCTGCGTATTTCTACTATTTCCACTGTGAACTTCATTTGGTGAGAAATAAAATCTGAGGCCTATTTATGGAATCAAAAATGGATCTGTGGTTGGTCATATCCAATTATATGAGAATGATAAAAGTTACATACATGCATGATAGATTTTGAGCATGTTCTTCGTTAATTGACTGTTTTGGCTAAACGAACATACTAACTCAAATGGGATTTATGCTTGATTGATCTTGAATGGAAAAACACAACTGGTTGTATTTATTGCAAATTTGTTTTGAAACTGGCGTCTGAATAGACGAATCAGTTCCTTTTGCATTACTTTGGGAAATTTATTGCAAAAAATGAATGGCCCAATATCCATCTAACTGATATGACCCAGTCTTTTTTCAATGTCTTACTACTTTCTGGCCTTTTATCGTGGGTGTCCATGTTTTCAACTTCCAAGCTCTTTGGGTTGGTCTTTTTTAAGTTTTTCAGGATCCAGGTGCATGATGGTCCATTCTATTTCATTGGTTTGTTGTTTTCAGGTTGTAGTTGCTTCTAGCTACAACTCTCAAATTGTGCTCCCACCCATTACTTCCTTTTTTCTGTCTTATCATCTATAATTGTTAATGTTGTTATTATCATAAACTATTTTCTTGGCACTATGATATTTCTTAAATTGTTTGGTTGCAGATAACTCTGACAGGATTTATGTCCTTACTATTGTCTGCATTGCTTGGCTATGTGAGTAGAACCTGAGTCCATTAATCTTTTTGCTTCATAAAGTTGATAATTTTCCAATGTCTCAGAAAAGTATTCATTTTTCCAAATGATATATTATGAAATATGCAATTTGTAGAAATGAGTATATGGAGTATCTTTAAGATTTCTGTTGATTTCTTTTAGTGGAATGGAATTTGGATATAGTTTGAATTGCAGTGTTGAAATAGTGATTTCCTTATCAATCACACACTGACATTTCTTTATTTATTCCAGATATACTCACCTCAATTGGACACAGCTCCTCCAAGATGGGTTCATTTTTCCCTTGGGCTACTTCTGTTTTTATACCGATTTGTTAAATTCTCATATTGTGGTGCTTGCTCACTTAGTCTCAATCTTCTGTGAGGTAGCCCTGCTTTTCTGTCTTTGATGTAAGTTGTAACCATTCCTGGTTATTATGTTTTTAGGAATTTTGTGCAATTCTCTTATGGTTTATCGACAGGGGCATTTTACCATATAATGCCTAATCTTCCATTGATTCCCTTCAGCATGTTTTTCATTCTATTATTTTTCATCATGGATACCTGTATGTCATTAATGAAGATATTTTCAACTGCATTGCAGGGTGTGATGCACTTGCTTGTACAATATGTCTCTTTTAGCTTTGGTTATTGTTTTCAAACCATCAAAACAAAATAAAGATAATCATCTATAAGTACTGTTTTTCAGTTTGAAGCACTTGCTTTTGGGAGCACATCCATGTGTGGAAGAAGTACTTTCTGGTGGTGTGTGGTTAATATCTGCAGTTACATTTTATGGTGCAACCTGAGAATAGTAAGTTATTATGTTCAATTAATATTTGGTAGACAATATGTTATACTCCGTCGTATTTTTTTTTAAAACACTAATACCTTCATTGCTAAATATAAGACCGTCTTGACTAAATCAAAGGAATTAAAAAAATTGGTGGTGATATACTGATATTAAATGTATACAATATATTATTATTATTCTTATTATTATTATTATTATTATTATTATTATTATTATATATAAGACCCTTTTAGCATGATTATATATTTTAATACCATATTCCATTTATACTTTTAGACAGATTAGAGATTTGATTTTCTTTTGAATGTCTTGGATGCAGCTATTTAGTCAATATACTTATACTTCTTGTTAGTTTTGAATTTGAAAAAACTTTAAAAAAAACAATTTTTGTCACTGATAGTATTACTGGTTTGAAATTGGGTGAATTATGTTTGAATTGTTGAAATTTAATTGAGGTGTTATATGTGTGTTGTGGAATTGAATTGATTGTTGTTGGTGTGAATTGACGATAATTAAATTTGATGAGTTTGAGTTACATAATGAGTTATTTTCAAATAAATGAGTTTAAACTGAAATAAAAATTTTATAAAAAATATTAGTGTTGTTAAAGTTGTGAAAAAGTTCAAATTTTAACTAAGTTAAAGAGTTTGAGTAAAAAAATAGATTGAAATTAAAAATGGTTAGAGTTTAAAATGTTACTCTTTTAATTACTCTTTGATTGAGTTTAAAAAGAAAAAAAGTTTAGAGTATTTTATTAACTCAAAAATTTCGGTGCTTTAATAGTCGAGTGTGTGTATGGGAAATTTTGACGATATTTGTTTTATTTAGTTTTAAGTAAATAATATAGATTATTTGGTTTTAAAACTTTGGTGTGTGAGAAAGATTTAATTTTGGGAATTTTGTTGTGTTTGGATTAGTTTTAATGTGAACAAGTTGTTATAAATATTCATGTTTATGTAGTTAGCTCCTTGAGTCTCAAAAAGGAATCGAGACCGTTGGCACCGAGTTAGCGGTGGGGAGAACTCTGATATATTAATGTTGTTGTGGTGATTTATGGTTGAAAATTTTAGAGATTGAATATGGTAATTAATGTTTAGAAATTTTGGTGTTTTATGTTAGGTGAAATTGATGTGTTCATAATTAATATTATGAATTTTCGAGATGAAATTTATGTGTGACTTGGTGGAAAATGAATTTAATTCAATTTAGGTGTGAATAGAATTTGGAGATGTGATTTATGTGTGGTTATGGAAATTTTAATTGGTGTGAATAAATATGTTTGAGTATGCTATGTGTTGTGTTTGAAAAATCATTAGTGTTAAATGAGTATTAAAAATGGAGAATCTTTTAATAGCTACATTTACTTAATGATTATGGTGAAAAGAGTCAGAGTATGCTCATGCATTTCATTGTACATGGTGACCGTGATGGGGCCATGGTGATAGTGGTGACCGTGATAGGCCACAGGATGATGCCATGTGAATTGTTGGTTCATCTTATCCTTGCGCGGATTGTCGCATCGTGTTGATCTGTGAGAGATTGCACTCTAGAATGTGTTGATCTGTGAGCGATTGCACTCTAGAAAATTGTGTTGGTCTGTGAGCGACTGCACTCTTGTATGTCGTGCTGGTCTGTTAGATACTGCACGCTAGTAAATCTTGTTGATCCGTGAGAGATTGCACCTCGGTAATTAGTACTGGTCTGTGAGAGGCTGTACAATTATGATTTATGCCCCTCGAGGAGGGTTTTGGTTTGGAATTCCGGAATCATGCATTTTGGCATATACGCATTGCATTAGGGTGTTTGGCACGCGAGTCATGTTTGTTATACTTTGATGATTGTATATAAATATTCGGTTGTTGTTGTGATTTGTCGTAATTTCTTTGAGGTGTGAAGTTGGGTTGATTAAGTTTTTATGTATTTATGTGTTCATAATTGATTTAATGAATATTCGATGTGTGAATTTGTGGAGATTAATTTGGTGTTAGTACTTTGGAGACGGGCATGTAGTTAGACATACGTGACCGAAGTTGTGTTAGGAGGATCTTGCGGGGCGCGTGGAGATCACTCGGGTTGTATAGTGTTTGTAGCATGATCAGATTAGACGGTTGTATAGGGGTCTTTCTTTTGTTGATGTATTTACTGTATATTGGAAGATTGTACCTATACTAATATTGTCAGCTTGACTTTTATTTTGATGGGTCCATGTACCACTTTTTGATGTGACGTGGGGGGAAGTTAAAATTCTTGGGGCAGTGCTTTTGTACAGGTCTGTCGAGAATACCCCAGGGGTATGAGCTATGTTTGATAGGCCTTATAGCCCCAATGTATTTTGATGTTTGAATATTTTGGATTTTTATTTTAAAAACTATTCCGCTGCTTGTAAATATTTGTTGACTTTGTCGTTATGTTACGACTTAAATATTTATCCAAAAGTATTTCTTTGTTTGTTTCTTTGTTTTTATTTCTTTGTTTAAAAAAAAATACACTCGCGTTGTTAAAAATCGGGGTGTTACATTGTGGTATCAGAGCTTTGGTTTAGATTGTAGGTTGACCTGTAGGTTGGAAGTTGTTATCTGATCATGCGTCGGGTTAAGTTGTTTGAGTTGTTAGGTCTGGTGTAGTTGTTATGTATTGATGTAGTCGAAAGTTATTTTTGGAATTATTCTAAGGAGTGTTGAGGTTTCTTCTTGATGTTGGTTTTGAGGATACAATGCCTCCAAGAAGAGATGACGATGCAAGAGTCAACGTCAATGGGGATGATCAAATGGCTGAAGCTATGAATAACATGGTTGCTTTTGTTGCTGCACAAACTGCTGCAAAGACTCTGCAAGATCTGAAGAAGTGGGAAATAGAGATATGTGCTGCTGAGTCAAGGGGATTAGAAGATTTATGTCATTACAAGCCTCCAAAGTTCAAGGGTGAGGAGAGCCCAGAAAAGGCTGATCAGTAGATTCAAGAAGTGGAAAAGATCTTCGAAATGATTAATTGCCCGGTAGGGTTGAGGCGAATCATGACGGCATGGGATTTATGAAGTGGTTCCAAGGACATAGAGGCTATGTTGTTGATGGTAACTCGAAGATGATGGGTATGGATGGATTAAAGTTAGACTAATAGGCAATTTCATGTAAAGATCTAAGTGGAGAGCTTTTTAAGAAGAGTATTAGGTGTTCGCTTGGTAGATTTCGTGATGAGACTGGATGAAGTTTGATAATTGCCAAATGGGTGTGAACACCATGGAATTATTGAGAAGACATGGATTCCATTTGGAATAGCATTTGGTGCTTAGGTGTCAACGAAAGAGACTTGTATTGAAGTTAAGGGGCTCTGCACGATAGGGGGTAAATACTACCTTGGTTAGATAAAGTATACTTTGAGGAATGGTCGATACCTTGAGGGGTAATGTCGAGCATTCGAGTTAAACTAGATTCGCGACTTAGATTATTAAGTATGAATCTCATGACAATTATAGGAGGGAGAATATATATTTATTCGATAAGTGACAAATCTCTGTGTGGATTAGGAGATGGTAAGTACAGATAGTGATATTGGATGAAACTATAGACACATAAGTGTGAATTTTGAGTGATGTTTGGAAAAACATAAGGAGTTAAGACTTGATGTATTGAACCACATGTTACTATGAAATGGAAATGAAAGTACAAAGTACAAGAATACTTAGAGATTGTAACGATGTAAGCTTTAAGAGTCTATTCAAGGATGGTAATTACTAGAAGAATGTTAATATTTTGATAGGTCAGAGGAATTATTTGAGATTTGATTTGGGACCCTAAGATGGTTGATCTGTAAGTCAATGATTTAAAATCGACAAGGTTGGATGGAGGACCAAGTAATACCTAAAACTGGTATAATTGAGGTAGTTGAGGTAGGCAAGTAATAAATAATTCATGTTATGGATGAAAGTGTTTGAAGATTTACTAAAAAGGTCGTGTTATGATTTGAAGAGTTTTTACTAGTGAGATTACTAATACAGTTAGAGTCAATGATGAAAAAGACCTAGTATTGTATCTTAAGATGAAATGAATGAAATTAGATGGTGTGATAAGTATTTGGAGATTTCGAGGATCAGATTTTATAATTTTATTTAATGATAGAAAATGAAAAAGAAGAAATGTAACAAATGATTTATGGTTTAGATGTTGATTCTGAGAAGTCAAGCGTTAAAATTTAAAATGAGTGTTTCAGTGACTAGATGACGATGAAAGGTATGTGGGTCTTTGAGATATTTTACTGCAAATTTATGAGGATGAGGTTTATAGATAATTATTCCTTAGGAGATGCTTATTGGGAACGAATAAGAATCAAACAAGTGAACCAAATTTTAGAAAATGTGCCAAGAAAACGTGTCAGAACAACACATGGAGATGTAGCTTATGACAATTAAGAATTCATGAAAGGAATTATCTCACTCGTGATTTAGATATTGTTATTATAAGGGTATGCGAATGATTCAAAGGCACTAATTGAGTGCATGTCATAGGGGTTGTTATTGTGCTCACCAATCAACAGAGTTTAATGTTTGGTTGATAGAGAAGAATTGAGCATGAAATGGAAAGGTTTAGAGGGAACTAGTAAGGCTTGATTTATTGAAATAACTATAATGAAGATGTATCAAGGTTCAAGGTAGAAATTTAAGGTTTGTATAAATGAAAAAGTAATGGAGTTAATACAATATGTTTTACCCATCATGATGAAAAGATAATCATCAAGCTGCAAACAAAGGACATGACGAAATTGAGAAGTATCAGAATGAATGTTGGTAGTAGATGTATGAAAATTATTTTCAGGTTTGTCCAGAATTGCGAAGTATGTAGGAGATGGATTAGTGAAATGTGAATTTGAGGTATTAAGGCATGAGACAAATGTAGGTCTTAATCATGAATAAAATTCAAGTTGGATTTTGTTGGAGACGTGACTCTTGAAACGAAGCACTAAACCTGAAGGAAGTTTGTATGTTGTAGGTGGTACAGATCTGGAATGTTGTCGAAAAAATTTGAGGAAGCTTAGATCACCAAGCAAATGTGGGGATGGAATTATTAGAGTTATAATTAGAACAACATACGGATAAGAACATAGTGGTTTGGCGTAATTGTGCGACTAAAGAGAAATCGAGGATTTGTGGACCATGGAGATATTTAGGAGTTCTCGACGGTAATGATTGCATGATTCGTACCAAGTGGATGTATATGAGGCTATGTGACATAGCTATGGGCGATAGGATCAAAGTTATAGGAAAATAAGGAAAAACTCAGTGGAGCTTGAGAAGATTGTTTGACCGCTTGTGCATTAGAATAACCTTAAGTGCAAGTCGCAAAGAGCGTTATTACAGTTAGGTTAAGATAGTTTAAGCCACCATCATGGTTGTTGGCTACTTATTGAAAAATTGAGGAACTGATCATCCTTAATCTCTTGTTGATAGTAACAAAATCATGTTGAATGGAACGAACGAGTCTTACCGCCTATGGTAATGTATAGAGTTATTAAGCATCCTATGAAAAGGGGTAAGCAACACTTTCTTCCAGTGGGCCGGGCGAAATAAGTTGTGACTTGTAAGTTGAATTTGAGTACAAACCTAGTGTGGATTGTTACTCATACTTTAAGTTTCGAGGACGAAACTTCTTTTTTAGGGTAGTAATGTATTACCCTTAATTTTAAATTGTAATTTAGGTATTTTGGGAAAATTTTGTGTTGAATTTCTGAGGCTTTTAAACCAATTTTATGGCATTTTGTAAGTTAAATGCCAAAAATATCTTTTTAGAGACCCGATTAAAATTATTCGTCGATGAATAATTTTATTTAATTACGGTGAATCTTTTGTCGAAAAAAATAATTTCTGATATGCACCATTTTTCAGAAAAATTCATCTGCCCATTGAATTGCGGCGAGAGTAGATATTTTTCTAAAAAAATTGGTTTGTGACGTGATGTGAGGTGACAGACGTAATGATGATTTTTATAAAAAAAAATATCTAGATATTTGTTTAGATATTTATTATTATTATTATTATTATTATTATTATTATATATAACGAGGGGTTGGTGTAAAGGTATCCTCGGGGAGTGGATCGGCTTCATGAGGAGGAGTTAGATTGTGGATTGGTGAAGCTTGAGGAGATGGTTGGACAGGTGAGTTTGGAGTAGGAGAGTCATTGACTAAAGATTGAGTATAATCAGGAGAGTTACGCAGTGGAGAGGTAGCTTCTTGAATGAGTGGTGATGGTATATCCTTTGGTGGTGGTTGAATGGTGGCTGCTTCAGATTTCTGAGAGGGAGTAGAAGACTCTCGTGTTTTTCTTTTCTTGGAGGCAGAGAGGTTTTCATGCTTAAAATTCATTTGTTTAATATTCTTGATTGAAAAGGTGTTTTGAAATGGACAAATGGTTCATCATCAAGTGGGACTTTGAAGAATTTGAAAACCTTAGTTAGTAGCATTCCATGGGGAGCAGACCTTGCCATCAAAGCAACATTCAACATAAACCAGAAATTTACATTTCCTAAGTGAAGAGGAGAGGCAGTCATTAAGTGATGGATGATCATGATATCAAGTTCTGTGACTTTCTCAAAGCTGCCAGCTCGAGGTGTAGTAGAGTAAACACATATGTTGTGGAGGATACGACAGATTGGACGGAGATTGGAGGCCACTAAAGGTTTTGGAGATTTGATGAGAAGGTTTTCAAGGACAGAGGTCCTAGTGTTGGGAATACCATCTTTCTGGTAAGTGGTCGGCTCCTTCATTACGTATGTCAAGAATTTGACATAGTGTGGTCGGACTTATCTCCATATGAACTCCTTTTAGCACCATACTAGAACTTGTGGAGTATTTTGAGCCATTTGTAGTAGCATAGAATGCCCGGACTAGGCGAGGATATTGAGGCTCATTAATTTTGAAGAATGAAGTCCATCCTAGTTGCTCAAACATTTCTTCCACATTAAATCCACCTTGTGTGATATCATCCAGATCAATGATCTTTCCATTTACAACAGATTTGATTTACCATTTTAAAACATAATTTGTTTCTATATCAGCCAAATCAAACAATGAGGTAAAATCACAAACTTTTACTGATGAGGATGGGGGTTTTGGAGTAAAAGATTTAACCTTTTGGGAGTTGAGGCTTTGGATGTGGATTTCTTAGCAGGCGACTGTTGTGGAGGTTCTGAGGGTCGAGTATCCTCTGAATCATCAGAGTGAATGATATGAACGGTAATGTCTTGAGGGGTCGCCTTTTTTGATGAAACAACTCCATACATGATTCTGGAGGAGCGTCTGATCGGAGCTGAGAAGGATGAGTTTTTCGATGGTTTTGGAGTGAACGATGGAGAAGAGGAACTTTTAGAAGGCTGAGAAGAAGGAATGATGGACAGAGAGGTTCCTTCAGATTGGGTTTCTCCATTGTAGTCAGATTCAGTGCTTGAGTAAACATCTTGATTTTCTTCTTGTTCTTGATAAGAGATTCTTCGTTTAGGAGTTACCTTGGTTCTAGCCATTGAAAGAAAAATGGTGTGGGAAGCAACTGCTGGGTAAAGAGATGGTTTTTGAACAGATGGTTGATGAGTGAAAGGGATAAAGGATGGAAGAGTAAGAAAGAGGAAAGATGGAAGATGTGCAGATGAGTGTGGGAGGAAACGTGTGACAGAACGAAAAAATTTAATGCGCCGTATGTCTAAAACCTAGTGTGATGATGATCTGGACAGCTGGGGAGACGTAGTCGTTACTGCATTGAATGCACGACGTGAAACACGGAGGCATGCGCCACGCGTGTTGACCAATGAGATAGAGAGGCGCGTGCTCTCTTCCTAGGCTGACAAGTCACGTGAATTTACACCAATAAGGACATTCCGTCCTCTGGTGGTTTTGCTGTCCTCATAGGTTTAGACTCAAAATGAATATTCATATTCAAATAAAACAACAGATATTTTTGAATTAATTTTTAATAAAAAAATTAATAATATAATAAAGGAACACACTCAAGATAAATCAATTAATTTCAGACAAATTAAGAATTGAGAGTTCCTCCAAGATCATTTTAAACCTATCCTCTTGGAGAGGTTTGGTAAAAATATCTGCTAGTTGATTCTCAGTGTCAATAAAAATCAGTTCTAATTCCCCTTTTTGCACATGATCTCTTATAAAATGATGTTTAATTTTAATGTGCTTAGATCTAGAATGTTGAATGAGATTTTTAGAAAGATTTATTGCACTTGTATTATCACAGAGGATGGGAATTTTTGTGTACCTTAGCGAGTAATCCTCAAGTTGATTTTTGATCCAAAGTAGTTGTGAGCAACATTGAGCAACTGATACATACTCTGCTTCAGTGGTTGAAAGAGCAATGGTACTTTGCTTTTTGCATGACCAACTTATTAGTGATTTTCCAAGAAATTAGCAAGCCCCACTTATGCTTTTTCTTTCAACTTTGTCTCCCGCGTAGTCTGCATCACAATAGGCTATAAGGTTAAGATTGGAACACTTCTTGTACCATATTCCCAGATTTATAGTGCCAACAAGGTATCTAAAGATTCTTTTTACAGTTGTGAGATGAGATTCTTTAGGAGAGGATTGGAATCTTGCACAAAGACCGACTGCAAAGACTATGTCCGGTCTGCTTGTTGTTAAATACAACACGGATCCTATCATCCCTCTGTACTCCTTTTCAGAAATTGGAGTTCCTTCATCATCTTTGTGGAGTATGGAGGATGGGTGCATAGGAGTTCCCATACTCTTGGCTAAACTCACGTTATATTTTTTGAGCAAATCCTTGGTGTATTTTTCTTGTCATATAAAAATACGATCCTCTCGTTGTTTGATTTGTAAACCAAGGAAGAATTTCAATTCCCCCATCATACTCATCTCAAACTCACTTTGCATGAGATTTGAGAAATCTTTACACAACTTTTCTTTTGTGGATCCAAAGATTATGTCATCGACATATATTTGAACAATCAATAAATCCTTCTCAAGTGTCTTCTTGAAAAGAGTAGTAACAATTTGTCCTCTAATGAATCCATTTTCTTTTAGAAAAGAGCTTAACCTCTCATACCAAGCTCTAGGAGCTTGCTTTAAACCATAAAGAGCTTTTGAGAGTTTGAACACATGGCTTGGCCGCTTCTCATCCTCAAACCCAGAAGGTTGACGAACATACACTTCCTCATTTAAGAACCCATTCAAAAAGGCACTTTTCACATCCATTTGAAATAGCTTTATACCTTTATGAGTAGCATAAGCTAAGAGGATTCTTATTGCTTCAAGTCTTGCTACGGGTGCGAACGTCTCATCATAATCAATTCCTTCTTGTTGATTATACCCTTGAGCCATTAGTCTTGCTTTATTTCTAATGACTTATCCATCCTCATTTAATTTGTTTCTAAATATCCATTTAGTCCCAATAATAGATTTGTCCAGAGGATGGGGTACAAGATTCCATACCTTGTTTCTTTCAAATTGTGAGAGTTCTTCCATCATAGCTTTAACCCATGATTTGTCACCAATAGCTTGATCAATCATTTTGGGTTCAACTTGTGATATCATGGCCATGTTGGTAGTGCTTTCCCTTAGAGAATTTCTAGTTCTAACGCCATCCTTGGTATTCCCAATGATTAGATCTGGAGGATGATGTGTGACTGTTTTCCATCCTCTTGGAAGTTGCTGAGTGGTTGGGTCCGACTCATCCTCTCCGTGAGGACCAGGTACTTGAGAGGTTGACTGTTCATCTTCTTCATTTTTATTCAATTTCTCTAAACACAAGTTATCAAACTCATCAAATATAACATGCATGGATTCCTCCACAGTTTGAGTCCTAAGATTATATATTCTATAACCTTTTGGCGTTGTGGAGTATCCTAGAAAAATTCCTTTATCAGATTTTGGATCAAACTTTCCTAAATTTTCTTTATCATTTAGAAGGTAGCAATAACACCCAAATATATGAAAATAGGAAATATTTGGTTTTCTCCCCTTCCATAATTCGTATGGAGTTTTGTTTAAAAATTTTCTAATGGATGCACGATTAGAAACATAACAAGCAGTGTTGATGGCTTCGGCCCAAAAATATTTTTCAATGTTGGCTTCATTCAAAATAGTCCTAGTCATTTCTTGTAGAGTTCTATTTTTCCTTTCAACAACTCATTTTGTTGGGGAGTTCTTGGACAAGAAAAGTTGTGAGAAATATCATTTTCTTCACAAAGATTTTTAAAAGATTCATTTTCAAATTCACCTCCATGGTCACTTCTTACCGAAACAATTTTTGATCCTTTTTCGTTTTGAATCTTTTTGCAAAATGGTGGAATGCCTCAAAGGCTTCATCTTTATGTTTTAAAAATAAAACCCAAGTAAACCGAGAAAAATCATCAACAATTACAAAACCATATCTTTTTCCACTAAGACTTGGAGTTTTAATAGGACCAAAAAGATCAATGTGAATAAGTTCAAGAGGATGATTTGTTGAAACAAAGTTTTTTTAGAGTGAAAACTATTTTTAACTTGTTTTCCTTTTACACAAGCTTCACAAACTTTGTCTTTTTCAAAATTAATTTTTGGAAGACCTTTTATTAATTCTAAATTTGCTAATTTAGAAATAGTGTTTAAGCTTGTGTGACCCGCTCGTTTGTGCCAAATCCATTTATCTTTTTCAATAGATACAAAACAAGATTTAGTGGGTAAATCATCAAGATAAAGTTCATATAAATTATTTTTTCTAAATCCAGAAAAGAAAACTCTACCCGAGGATGAGTGCTTAACCTCACATAGAGTAGGATTTAAAATAACTTCAAAACCACTATCACATAATTGACTAATGCTTGAGGATGAGTGCTTAACCTCACATAGAGTAGGATTTAAAATAACTTCAAAACCACTATCACATAATTGACTAATGCTTAGTAAGTTATGTTTTAAGCCATCCACATATTGAACATTTTCAATTTTTGCAGAATTATTCTTACCAATAATACATGTTCCTTTTATTTGAGCTTTATCATTATTACCAAATGTGACTGATCCTCCATCCTTTATCTCCAACAACATGAAGCAGTGCTTATCTCCTGTCATATGCCTTGAGCAACCACTGTCCAAGTACCAAGGCTTTCTTTTGTTGATTAGAGGATGAACCTGTTTTAGAGTTTAAAAGAGACTTAGGTACCCATATAGCTTTGGGTCCTTGTTGGTTAGTTTTTACTCTTGTGAGGACATTCCTTTTATGATAGCAAATAGAATCATGGTGCCCATGTTTACCACAGAATGAGCAAGCTGACTTTACATTGTTAGCTTTCTTCTTAGCATGACAAATTTTGGAGGTATGCCCAAGTTTTTTGCAAAAAGTGCATTTCAGCCTATCCTCGCGTTTTTTAGGCAAGAAAAAGTTTCCATATAATTTTTGTTTTTAAGAGCTTTTAAACCCAATATCAGCCTTGTCAAATATTCCAGATTGAGACCCCATTATTTTTTGAAATGTTTCTGTAGATTTGACAAAGTTGGAAATATCATTTTTTAGTTCCTAACCTTAGTTTTTAAAATTTCCTTTTCTGTATCCTCGTTAGGAGGATGAGTTTCAATTATCCTCTCGTAAATTTTTTTTTGTTTATCAGAATTTTGAAAGTGAGATTGCTGCAAATCTTGAATGATTTTAACATATTCATCATTCTTTTTCTGAAGCTCCTCATTTTGTTTCTTTATCTCAACAAGTTGGTTTTTTTGAAATATACATGTTTGAGATAAAGTGTTGGAGTCATTTAAGAGACTATCAAATTCAATTTCTAATTTTTCACAATTAGGACATAGATCATAAATACTTACCTTTTTAGTTTCTAGTTTTGCCATGAGACAAAGGTTGGCCTCTTCTTCCTTTTCTTGCTCCGAGGATGACTCGTCACTATCATCCCAAGTAATCATCATGGATTTGTTTTTGTATGGAAATTTTCTAGAGTTCCTTTTGTTGAGAGGACACTCAGTTTTATAGTGTCCCATCTTGTTGCATCCATAACAAGTTATTTGACTTTTGTCAATTTTTTCTTTTTGAGGGGATCCTCTATTATGTTTTCTTTTGTTTATCATCCTCTGAAGTCTTCTGGAAATTAGAGTGAGTTCATCCTCATCCTCAAAAAGAGGATACTTTGCGTTTTCCTTTGTTATGCCATCTTCATTCTTCTTGAAGGATGAACTTTTTGTTTGGCTCGTTTTTATAGCAATCATTTTTCCCTTTTTGTTTGGTTTGTCAACCAACAACAATGGTTCATGAGCTCTTAGTGTTCCAACCAAATCTTCTAATTTCATGTTGGTCAAATCTCTTGCTTCTGTAATGGCAGTTACCATTGGCCTCCATTCTTTTGGTAAACTTCTTAGGATTTTTCTTATCCTTTCTTGAATGCAGTATACCTTTCCAAGAGATCTCAAGTTGTTTAATATGATTGTTAACCTTGAGAACATTTCATCAATAGTTTCCTCCTCCTTCATTTTGAATAGTTCGAAATCTCTTATTCCCATATCTATCCTTGCTTCTTTTACATGGCTTGATCCTTCATGATGGATCCTTAGAGTATCCCAGAGCTCCTTAGCATTTTTGCACTCTTCAACTCTATCATATTCTTCCCTACTCAAAGCACACGTTAGAAATAAATGAGCTTTAGAGTTTAGGAGTACCTTTGTATTTTCATCCGCCGTCCATGTGCTTGAGGTTTCTCATCGGAGGTTACATCTGTGTTGTTGGTTCTGATGACATGATCTCCATTTTCCACCACATACCACATGTTGTTGTCTTGTGATATGAGAAATAGCCTAATCTTACCTTTCCAGTGGTAGTAATCTGTACCATCAAAGTAGGGAGGTCGGCTGGATGATCCTCCGTTAGGAATATACTTAGCTTTTGACATTTTTCTTTTTGGATCTTTTTCTCTTACACTGTTAGGTGTATTTTTTAGAGAACCTTGCTCTGATGCCAATTGATGTAGCTAAATATCACTAGAAGGGGGTTGAATAGAGATTTTGCTGTTAAAAATAATTTCTAACTGTTTTAAAAATTATCCTCTCGCTGAGGATGGCTAGCTCGAGGATGGTATTTTTCAAATCGTCATATCTGAGTTGAGCAAAAGAGTAAGAGTAGAATATGAGAGACACACACACAATTTTATACTAGTTCACCCAAAGATGACTACGTCCAGTCCTCACACCCTTGTGAGATTTCACTAACTTTCAAACAGATCAATCCTCACACCGAGGATGATTACAAACCGTGTATTCTTTAGCTTCACCAAGCTTATAATCAATTTTCAAATATTTCCAAGTGTAACTCACAAGGAAAATACAAAGTGATATGAGAGTGATTGATACTTAATACTTTCTCAAAGGATTTACAAAGATATAGTGTAGGATCAAAGAAAGTAAGAAGTGAGGATGTGTGTTTTACTCTTGATAGCTTTAAGATACTTGATCTTTTTATGCAAGTGTGTTGTGTATCATCTAATGGAGATCTTGCTTGCATTTTATAGAGATCCAAACCCTTTGATGACCGTTGGAGCTTATTTCAAGCATTCCAAGTTTTTCATCATAATTACGGAATTGTCATTACTGCCATCCTCTGCATGCTGACCTTTCTTGTAACTTGATCTTTGACAAGTCTTTGTCAATTCTCTTTTATCAGCAATGCACAGCTGTTTATTTGACCATGTGAGCTGCATTTTTCGAAGACTTTTAAGGTATAGGTTGATTTCATCTTTTGAGGTGATGTTGACAAGAGAGAGAAAGCTAGCCTTTTAATTAGCCTTCACATGTGATCTTCCATTTTTGGCTTGTTTCAAGTTGCCTTTCTTTAACTTGACTTCTTCATGTATATATTCATGCAATCACAATAAATAGTCTGATTTTAGCCTTTGCACATGCTTGAAGAGTTTCTTTCAACTTTGCTGGCCTATCCTCAGCCTAGTCTGCCATCCTCTGCATTCTAGATCTAGCTATATTCATCTTTTTCCTTTGACCTTCTGACTTTTAATTTTAAATGTTTTGTTTATTCATGTTTGACATTGTTATGCATTTGAATAAACACATTTGTTCTGGTGAGGGCTCAGATTTTGCAGATCTGAAGCTTTTTTTAATTTGCAGGCCATCCTCACGGCTAGCAATTTCCATCCCCACGTTTACAGCAATTTTCATCCTCAAATTTGAATCATATTTTACTTCCCTTTGCCTTAATGATTAACAATCTATTTTCTTGTATGAATACACTCAAGAACACATGTTAATCATTAACCACAATCATAATCTTTTAAGCAATTTTGTTATCATTAAAATCATTTGAGAGATTTTGTCTCAACACTCATATACTTTGAAAATTTCAAGTAATTCTATTTCGAAAGTTTCAGAAGTTTCGAAACTTTCAATTTTTTTAAAAAAATTACCGAAACTTCAAAAATTAGATATTAAATTTATTTCATTCTTCATCTAATTTATTTTGAATTTATTACGATTAATTTATTACTATAAATGTATTACTATTTATTACTATTAATTTATTACTATAAATTTATTATTATAAATTTCTTATTATAAATTTATTATTATTTATTACTATTAATTTATTACTATTAAAACTTGTTCGTGATGGATTAACAGTCATAATAATAATAATAATAATAATAATAATAATAATAATAATAATAATAATAATAATAATAATAATAATAATACCTGGTCGGTGATGAATTTTTCTATAGAATTTATAACCATTCTTGAAGCAGAAACCTCAACTCTACTCATATCTAATTTCAAAAATAGTAATAAATTTAATTAATAACAATATTCTAATTTTTTTTTCAAAATATATTTTCTATTATAACATACATCAGTAATTTAAAAAAAATTGAAATTTTCTAAAGTTTTGAACTTTTTGAAACTTTTGAAATGTAATTACTTCGAAGGTTTGAAATTTTTGAAGGATATGTGCTTCGAAAGTTTCAAATTCATCCCAACTTTCGAAGTTTTCTGAAAAAATATACTTCGAAGATTTCATATTCATTCAAAGTTTCGAATTTTTTGGAAACTTTCATTTCAAAAGTTTGGTATTTTTCCAAAGTTTCGAAATTGGTAATTTTTTCAGCATATTTACATTTTGAAAATTTTAAATTTACCAAAATTTTGAATAAATTTTGAAACCTTACTTGGGTATTATTTCGAAACTTTAAAATTTTCGAATGTTAATGAAATTTTTTATAATTTTCGAATGCGGGGGTGAGTATTTGGAAAGGTAATTCTTTTTACGTGTTTATACAAAATATCAAAGGGCAAAATAGTATTTTTTAAAACTGATTGCTTAATTAAAAATCGATTATTTAACCAAAATTAATTTTATAATTGATTTTATAATCGATTTTAAACTAAACAATAGATTTGATTATAAATCCAAATTCATATATTAATTTTAAAATTAATATAATTTGATTTATTAAAAAAAACCAACCATATAGATCCCAAATTAATATAATTTGATTTATTAAAAAAAACCAACCATATAGATCCCAACCTACATGTATAAGTTCACTTCCCAACATGGGAGAAGACTTTTCAATTTTTTGCCTTGTTATTTTGGGTAGAAAAATGAAAACTTTTAAAAGTCATTACTTAAAGAAATCAAACAAAGTTCGTTAGTAAAATAAAATACGTCACCCTATTTTAATTAATTTTGGATGAGGGTTGGTATTAGGGACGGTAAAATAGGCAAATCGTTCTATTTTGCTCAACTCTTATTAAACTACCTAAAAAGTGTGGATAGTGTGGGTCAATTAGAGATATAAAGTTGAAATTATCACCTTATCCATTTTTATGACGGACCATTATCTGTCAATTATTTTTTTAAAAAATATTTTTGAAAATATTCAAAAAAAACAATGTTAAAATTGTAAAAATAAATAAATATAAAAATAATTTAAGGAAACCAACTATTGAGTTCACTAAAAATAAGAAAATTTCATTGAAACATCCATATTTTGTCATCTAAAAACCTATAATAAATCAATAAAACATCAAAAATAAAAACCTTACGAGTTTACCAATTGACAAATTATTAAAAACATAAACTAAAGCGATTAATTTAAATGACTTCAAAAAATAAATTAACTTATAAATAAAAATAAATGTAAATCTGCCTCAATCTACCATTGTCCCATTTTTTAAATGAATTAGCAAGAAAAACCAAATTGTGGTGTCTTTAAAATTTCAACTCACTCCATAGAAAAAGATAGACTAATCGAGCCTATGCAACATATCATATCCATTTGATCATTTCTAATTAGAGCCGTTAAAAAAGTCCCAACTACAAGGCTTCTTTAATTTTTTGTTTTATTATTAGGCCTCTATCATAATAATTTTTTTAAAATTTTGGTCTATTATTTCATGGGGTTTAAGGGAGGGGACCTTGTGTTTGGGGTCTTTTAAATTATTAATTTTTTTGCCTCTCTAAAATGTGGGCTGGGGATAATAATTAGAGGATTTGTCAAATTGACACCTCTATTTCTAATACAAAATAGATAATACTTTTAAATTTAATGAATATTTAATAATAATTTATATTTTTCTCTCTTTAATGACAATATTTAAATTTAGAAAAAATAAAATTTTATCACTACATTATCAAATTGTTTATGATATACAAGAAAAGAACATCAATGTATATCTTTAGGTGTTTTGGTAGGTTTATTAATTAAAAATTTATCCTTAAACAAAAAACACTTCTCGTTTTATGGCTCGTTTGAAACAATTCTCCTTTTAGGGCATGTTAGAAACACTAATGAAAATGACATATTTTCTACTTCTTTTATAGTGTTTTATATGGAATACAAAAAGTGAATAATAAAAACTGAAAAGAAAAATATTTTTAAAGTATTTTGATTTTTTTCATTTTAAAAAGAGTAAAATAGAAAATAATTTCTAAAAACAGTTTTACAATATTGTGTATTCAAATAAGTTTTTATTTTGTTTCATTTAAAAAATTAAAAAAACAGTTTTTGAGCACTAATTAAGAGACAATTCACTTTTTGTGATAAACTTAAAAATAAAATAAAAAAGAAACTCACCTAAATTTTGTCAATCACACCATACTAATGTTCAAAAATCATTTAAAATTTATCCGATATATATTAATTAATTGACTTAATTGTAGTTTTGGTTCTTTATTCTAGCTCAATCGCGAAAGTAGTTTCTCCATTTTATTTATCTTCAGTTTTGGTTCTTCAAACATAATTTTGATCTAAAACTTGATGAATTTTTTTTTTTTTGCATTTATTCAAGTCACACCATGCTTCAAGATCTCATTTTCAGTAATTGTAATGATCATAAATGGTGTAATACGATCTTAAAAAATAAAATTTCACCAAATTTTAAATCAAAATTTTATTTAAAATTAAAACTAGATAAAAACTAAATAGAAGATTATTTTCAAGATTCAAATAAAATAGAGGAATCAAAACTATAATTAAGCGTAATTAATTCAATAAAAATAAAAATTTATCTTGTCACGTGACGGTTATTAAATACACGTCCCCAGTGTTTATCTACCGTAAAGATCTTTCGTGTTTGTAACTGATTGAGCTAAGAATCGCTTAAACTCTTGATAATCAATTATCAGTAAAAAATGTGCAGCTTAGAGAAAAGAGGTGACATCTTCATCCTAACCCTAACCGGCGACAACGAGCACCGTCTCAATCCCACACTCCTCAATTCCATCAAATCCGCCCTCCACCGTGTCCATCAAGAAGCCACCACTTCCTCCGCCCTCATAACCACCGCTCATGGCAAATTCTTCTCCAACGGCTACGACGTTGACTGGTCTCAATCCTTTTACGACCGCATGGTCCTCATGGACGACTTACTCCGTTCCGTCGTCTCCGATCTCATCTCTCTCCCTATGCCTACAATCGCCGCTGTCACTGGTCACGCTTCCGCCGCCGGTTACATCCTCGCACTCGCTCACGACTACGTTTTGATGCGATCTGATAGAGGATTTCTCTACATGAGCGAAATCGACATCAATCGAGTTATTCCGGCTTGGTTTATCGCCATCGTTGATGCTAAGGTAGGTTCCACCACGGCTCGCCGCCGGATCGTGATGCAGGCGGATAAGATAACTGCTAAGGAGGCGCTGCGGTTGGGGATTATTGACTCGGCGCATGATAGCGCCGAGGAGACGGTTAAGGCTGCTGTTGGTTTGGCCGTTCATTTGGTGAAGCGTGGCTGGGATGGACACGTGTACGCTGCGAATAGGAAGAAGTTTTTGGGTGACGTGATTCGGGCTGTTGAAGATACTACTGAGAGAAATACCGAGAGAAACATTGGATCCAAACTTTAGTCAATTAGAGCTTGTGTTACTGAGAATAAGAATCTTTAAGGATCAAATCACACTTTAAATTGTTAAAAGGCTTACAGTCTTATCATTTAAATTAATTATAAAATCATTAAAATGTTATATCATACTTTCATGATTTACAATTGTATTTTTTAAAAGATTATTTTGAAAATTTAATAATTAATTTAAATATTTTGATCGAATCAATAATTAAAGTGATATATAATTTTTTTTCTTAAAAGAGGCCTTAGTAATTTATATGTAAAATAACTATTTAGTGAAGAAAAAAATGGTGGAAAAGAAAAGTAGGTAAAAGTGAAAATGAGAGTGAATGAAGTCTCACTTGTATTGTTATATTGGATAGTTAATTTGGCCTATACTTAACTCATTTTTTTTTCTTGGTGACAACTCTAGTGAAATATAAAAAAAAAAGTAATTAAAAAATTTATGTATTTAGTCTTAATTTTTAATTTAATAGATCAAATTTTCAACTATATTTTTGTTCTTCTTATATTTCATATCGAAGGAAAATACCATTTAACAACATCTATATCAATTTTAGATTGTATCACGTTCAATTTTTAAAGTTTTGAAAAAATTAGATAAGACAAGGTAAGGTTGATAGTGCCTTTTAGGTATCTAAGGATTCTCTTAATAGTAGTTAAATGTGATTTCCTAGGATTTGCTTGAAATCTTGCATATACACATACACTAAACATGATATTAGGTCTGGAAATGGTAAGGTAAAGTAGGGATCATATTATTTCTCTATAGGTTTTTTGGTCAACTTTTTTACCTATATCATCTTTTTTAAGTGAACAAGTAGGGTGCATTGGTGTAACCATAGATTTAAAATCACTCATTTTAAACTTCTGAATAAACTCTTTTGTATATTAATTTGGTGAATGTATATACCATTTGACTTTGCTGAATTTGTATCCCTAAGAGGAACTTAAGTTCTCCCATTATACTCATTTGAAATTGAAGTTGCATCAATTTAAATAATTCTTGAAAAAGGGTGTCATTAGTAGATCCAAAAATAATATCAACATAAATTTGAATAATAAGAATGTTATCTCCTCTTGGTTTTCTAAAAATTGTATTATTTACTTGTCCTCTTTCGAAGTTATTTTTAAGCAAGAAGTTACTAAGTCTATCATTCACAACCTAAGTGTTTGTTTTAGACCATACAAAGATTTTCTAAATTTATAAATATGATTTAAAAATTAAGAACTTTCAAAACCTAGGGGATGTTTAACATACACTGTAACGCCCCATATTTCTTATTAAATTTTTTTAATAATATTACAACGCCCTAGATTTCTTATTAAAATATTTTAGTAATATTATGATAAATTATTACTATAAATGTGTTTGTTGTGGTATAATAACTTTTATGTGGTTGTCCTATATGTTTGTCTTAGTGATTTATTTAAATTATTAATATTGAATTTGTTTAATATATATATATATATATATAATAAAACAAAAAGTAAATGGGTGTTGCTGCTAACTTTATCACTAATTGAGTTGGTTTAGGAATGTTATAATAATAATAATAATAATAATAATAATAAAACCTAAGTTGATTTTTGCACACAGTGAGACTAATAGATACCTAAACTTGGTCGATTAATGATTAATAGGTATCTCAAAAGCTTACTAGTATCAAAACAGGATTGTTGCCTGCTTTGATTTCACGGACTCATACTTTCTAATATCAAAACAATATAGCCGCACTCTTACGATAAAATACACCGGTTCTATTATTGTAGATTTCAAAAGCTTTAGTCTTGAGAGGAAAAAAAAAAGGAACAATGACTATTGTTATCAGATTAAATTATCTCTCTACAAGATCTTTTATTTTCTCCAATTAGTTTCTTGCCATTACTAAATTAATTGCGAACACCTACTATCTATGCCATTGTTATTTGGTTTTGTTTTCTAATAATCTAATTTATTGCATTTTCATGTTTTAGTTGAGTTTTCACAATCACGATTAAAATAAAAATAATAATTTTTAATATATTTTGTTTGAATATCAATTGTTTATAAGACGAAATTCTAATCATAAGAGTAATGTGTTCTAAACGAAATCTGTAAACCTTGTCTCTAAAGTAACAAAATTGTTTCCTATGGTTTTACATGTACCAAAATGTTACGTTATAATAAAATTAATTTTCAATTGAATATCTAAATATGTTGATATTAAAATCTTATATAATATAATTTTTTAAGGCAATTCTAAGTGTTATTCTCCTTTATGTAAATATTGCAAATATATTTTCAATCTTATAAAATAAAAGCATAATCAATCAGGTATATTTTTTTTTATTTTATGTTAAGATTGTATGTAATATATTTATGTGTATATAGATACACCTATAGTTTACAATTTATATGTTATTAATAAAGAGTCTACTTTTATTGTACATCTAATAGCTTTATTATTTGATTTTAAATACGTATGATATATTGTGCACTACTTTAATATCAAAATTATACATACATCATATCTATTTACCAATGCATAATTCTGATTTTTTTTAGGATATTGTTTATATTGATATAACTATAAGTATATATGGTATTAAATATATATTTGGATGGTGTTGCAAATAGTAAACAATTTATTTATCTATTGTAGCAAGTAATTAATCTGTATTTGATTGTCGTGTTGTTTTATTTCTTTCGCGGATTATTAGAGATGAAGATTGACGAAGACACACACGTTAGCAGATCAGATTTTTCTTTTCGGCGAGATCTTCAATCGAGGTAAGGGGTGAGAGGAGGTTCAACTTTATGAGTATAAAATAACATGGGATGAACGAAAATGCCGAAATTTCCCAAGATTCATCTGGGGCCTACTACGTACGATCTAGCCCTATTGAGTAATAATAATTAATTAATAATATATGAATGGTAATAGTGAGGACTAAAATATGATTTAGCAACCTATAGAATTGTCGTGAATCTATTTATATCAAGATTACATGTTGTCTGATTTTATGAAATCTTATGTTGATTGTTATTATATGAATGATATGTACTTGAGTGTTTTTGTTACTTGATTGAATTTGTGACATTATTTGAATGTGCCACCTATTGGATTCCTTATTATGTGATTGATGAAATTGGAATGTGTATTGTGAGTGATGTAAACCAAATATTGGGAGATTTTTGTGATTGAGTGAAACTGAAACTAATTGATTTGTGATTATCGAGCAAGTCTAAGATATGTGTTGTAGATTTTGGAGTTAGGACTATTTTGTCATCATATAGGGAGGGTCTGACAAACCTAGTGATTTAGGAAAGTACAACTGAATGAGCCTGATCGTGAAGGGCTACAGTCAAACTGTAAGGTAAGATTGATAGACCTTGGCAGTACCTTGGGAAATTCCTAAGTGGACGTAGACAAGTTGCAAGCTGCAGGTGATGACTAGTACCTTCAGAGTGGCGAAAGCCATCGCCATCTTGTCTTGAAGACTTTTATTATTGTTTTTTTTTTGTTAACGTCTTTTAGTTTGGGAATTCTCACTCTGATATGACATCGGGTTGGGACTACGTTTACATTTATCATTAAACTTATGTACGTGTGTTTCAAAAAGGATTTTGTTGACTAGTGTTATGATTTCGAGTTGTTAAGTTTGATGGAAATTTTGGATTAATGTGACATGTTTATGATTTTGTGATACTCTTTACCTTAAAAAAAATATTTGAAAGTTTATTTATTTATATTTTTTTAAGAATTTCATTATTTTAAAAATAAAATTTAAAATAACAAGCTAATATTAATTTAGGGTTTATGGTGTCACATACACTTCTTCACTTATAGAAACATTTAGAAAAACACTTTTAACATCCATTTGAAATAATGTAATGTTATTATTTACAGCAAAAGAAAGTAGGATACGAATAGCTTCTAACCTGGCCACTGAATCAAATGTCTCAGTGTAATCAATGTCATCTTGTTAACTATAGCCTTGTGCAACAAGTCTTGTCTTATTTCTGACCACTTCATCTTTTTCATTTAGCTTGTTTCTGAAAATTCACTTGTTTCCAATAATGTTCTTATTTGGTCTAGGTACTAGATCCCAAACGTCCTTCCTCTCAAACTCATTTAACTATTCTTGCATTGCAAGAATCCATCATATGTCAATGTTTCATCAATAGAGTTAGACTGGTATTTTTAAGTGATGATCTGGTCCTCAAATGATCACTTGCACTTCCAATGATTTGAGTTTCAGGATAAGATACCTGATACTTCCATCCAGATCTTTCTTCGGACTTATCTTGACTATTTCTGACTTGATCATGTTCATCCTTTGAATATTTGTCATATTCTTTTGATTTGCTTGTATCCTCTTATTTTTCAAGTTCTTATGGTTTGTCTGCATTTGCTTCATTTGGTTCCGATAAACCTACACTATCGTCATCTTGCGTTGACTTTTCAAGGTCAAGTTGTTTGTCATCAAATTTAACATGTATGGATTCTTCCACAAACTGAGTATCCCTGTTAAACACTTTATAAGCCTCGGATCTTTTAGAGTATCCAATGAAGGTACACTTTTGAGATCTAGAATCAAATATACCAAGGTTATCATTAGTGTTTAACATATAACAAGTACAACCAAATTGTTTAAAATAAAAGATGTTATGCTTTTTACCTTTCCACTATTCATATGGTGTTTTATTCAATTTAGATCGAATATAGATTCTATTTTGAATATAACATGCAATGTTAATTGCTTCAGCCCAAAAGTGTTTTGCAACATTCAAATCATTTAACATGGTTCTGGCCATTTCTTAGAGTGATCTATTTTTTTTCTTTCTACAACTCCATTTTGTAGGGGTGTTCTAGGATAAAAGAAGTGTGACAGATTTCATTCTCATCACAAAATCTTTCAAAGAACTTGTTTTCAAACTCTCCTCCATGATTACTTTTAATTGTTACAATCTTAAGACCTTTTTTATTCATTATTTGTTTGCAAAATGCAATAAACACTTTATAGGATTCATCCTTACTTCTTAAAAAACTTATCCATGTCCATCTAGTGTAATCATCTACTATAACAAAGCCAATGTAAAATACATGTTTTTGATGAAGACAAAGACCAACGATAATGATCAAGGCAACAAGCTCAAAAAGAAGTTCAAATATCTTTGATAAACATTAAATTCAAACATATTGGATGTTTAAATGTAAAGGTAAATGATACAACCAATAGCTCAAATACATAAGAACCATTCATATTTACATATGCATATAAAGTATTTTCAAAAGTCAAAATTACATTAACAAAGTCTTAAAACTATTACTTTTGACAAAATACAAAGTTGTAATCGAATACATCATAGTGCGTTCGAATACAGATAGCAAGTTAGTAGCTAAACCTTCAAATCTGTATTCGACTACGACATGTTGTACTCGAATACAAAGCAAGTAAGTAGCAAATTTCATGAATTTGTATTCGACTACGATCCGCTGTAGTCGAATACAAAGCAAATCAGCGGAAAATTTCACGAATCTGTATTCAACTACATGAAAGGTGTATTCGAATACAACGTGAAAATTTTGAATAAATCTGAACGTTACAAAGAGGTGTATTCGTATACACACATCCTGTATTCGAATACAATTGGAAGCAATACAATTTTTCAGATCTGAAATAGCTCAAGACCATTGTATTTGTTCATCAAACCTCTTGGATCATCGGCCACGAATCTGAAGAGATGTTTACGGAGTATAAATACACCATAACTTCATATCAAACACTACACAATCCTTGAATCATTACCTTGAATAACTTTGAACAAAATTCTAATTTTTTACAAAGTACTTGCATTTCATTTTCATATCATTCAGAAAGGTTCTCAAAGTACTTGAAGTATTATTGGATTGAAATCATTATACCTCTCCTTTATCCTTATTCAAAATCATATTGTATCACTTATAAAAGAAAGTAATACTTTCTTAAAGTAGCTTAATCTAAGATAGTGGTGTGCTATCTTAGAAGTGTTGTTAGAAGTTTGTAGCAGAAATCCCAGGTGGGAGTTGTACATTTTCTGACAATATGTGGATTAATCTCTTGTGGTGTGCAAGAGGACTAGATGTACCCTTGGTTATAAGGGGAATCAGGATAATTCCATTGTGTATATTTAGTTACTACATTTACTTATTATTAGCTACTATCTTAATACAGAAAATTCAACTACCATATTGCTGAAAACAAGAAAATCTCCTAACACCTAATTCACCCTCTTAGGTGTACCTCTGTACTTACAATTGGCATTAGAGCAGGTTAAGGTAACTTATCCTCGATCATTACTCATGGCTTATGCACAACCTGTTTTCAGAGATGGTGGTAGTAGTAGCAAACCACCAGGCTTTGTTGGAGAGCACTATGATTTTTGGAAGATACATATGCAAGCGTATCTTGAAGCACAAAGAGACGACATATGGGATGCAGTTGAAAATGGTCCACACGTTCCAAAAACAGTCATCAACAACAAAGAAGAAATAAAGATAAAAAAAATTATTGAACTGATGATGATAAAAGAAAAGCGTTGTTTGATAAGAAGGCTAAAAATATGCTACAATCGGCACTAGAAATGGATGAATTTTTCAGTATATCTCACTATAAAACAGTCAAAGAAATATGGGATACGTTGGAAGTAACTCGTGAAGGCACCATTGAGATAAAAAGATCTAAACTCAATACACTATCACAAGAATATGAGTTATTTCGAATGCAACCCGGAGAATCTATTTTAGATTTACAGAAAAGGTTCTCCCACTTAACCAACCACTTGACGGCACTTGCAAAATCTTCACCAATGATGAATTAAATCTAAAAGTATTAAGATCATTATTAAGGGCTTGACAACCAAAAGTGATAGCAATCTCTGAAAAGAAAAGCCTATCCAAAATGTCTCTTTCTGCACTATTTGGAAAACTTCAAGAACACGAAATCGAACTTGGAAGGTTAGAACAAAATGAAAGTGAAGTAAACAAGACCAAAAACATTGCTCTAAAGACCGAATCAAGAGAAAAAATCAAAGACGACAATTCAGATGAAGATGAAAACATTACTTTCCTTGTTAAGAAATTTGGTAAGTTTTTTAAAATGACATAACTTTTAAAAAGAAAAGTTTCATAAAGAAAGATAGTTCTACTTCAAATCAAAACTTCAATTGCTTTGAATGCGGGAACCAAGGACATATCAAGGCAGATTGTCCAAACCTTATTAAGAAAAATGTCATAAAAAAGAAAGACTTCAAAAAGGCATACGTAGCTTGGGAAGACAATGAAGTGAGTTCATATTCAGAAACAAAAAGTGAAGAATGCGCTAATGTTGCATTGATGGCATCACATTAATCATATGATGAAGAAGAGGTTAGTAACATAAACTCCCCTCATCATAATAAATCTAATAGTGAATTAATTATACAATATAATGATGCTCAAAACGCTATTAAGGAACTACTTATTGAATGTAAAAATCTGTTTAAACTAGTGTCAACACAAAAGAAACAAATCTCATGTCTTCAAGAAAAAGTTAACATTATGGAAAAGAATTCTGAAAAACTAAAACAGAATTTTACATGCAATAAATGTGATTCCCTCTCCTTCAAGATTGTTCAATTAAATAGGGTAATTGAATGATACGAAAAGGTACAAATAGGATTTGAAAATGTTTTAAATATGCAAAGATACTCAAATGATAAAAGTGGTATTGGATATTCAAAATTTGATAAACCAAGCTTGAATAAGACCATTTTTGTTAAAGCAAGTAATCAATCCAATCAAGAAAAGATTATAATTATGAAAAGGATCATCATTATAAAGAAAGAAGTATTCAAAATAAATCTCATACACATGTTACTAAAAATAGATTTACTCCTACATGTTCTTATTGTGGTCTTAATGGTCACATACCTAATGTTTGTCACATTAAAAACATTGGTGTTCCAAAAGGGCATTACGTATGGGTAAGAAAGGTACTAACCATCAAGGATCCAAAGCACATTGCGTACCTAATGAAATTTGATTTCAATTTTGTAGGTATGCACACAAGGTACCTCAAATATGTGGTACTTAAATAGTGGATGCCCTAAACATATGACGGGTGATGTAACAAAATTTTCAGCCTTAACTCTTGAGTCAAAGGGATATGTAGTCTATGGAGACAACAACGAAGGAAAAATTTTAGGCATCGGAAAAGTTGGTACAACCCCATCCCCCTCGATTGAAGATGTCCTATATGTTAAAGGTCTAAAACACAATCTCATAAGCATTAGCCAACTTTGCGACAATGGATACAAGACAGCCTTTAATAAAGATGAGTGCATCATCTAAAATGAAGCTACAAATGAAATTCAATTTATCTGGAAGCGTTTCAAAAACATCTTTATACTTAATCTTGACGATTTATCCTTAAAACTGAAATGTCTTTTGGTAAGCGACAATAATGATGCATGGCTATGGCATAAAAGAATTGCACATATTCACATGGATCATTTAAACAAATTGGTCAAGCATGATCTTATTGTAGGCTTACCAAAAATAAAATTTATAAAGGATAAATTGTGTGATGCGTGTCAAAAAGGTAAGCAAACAAAGAGTTCTTTCAAACCTAAAAATGTTATTTCAACTTCTAGACCACTACAATTGATACATATGGACTTGTTTGGTCCATCAAAAACCAAAAGTCTTGGTGGAAACTCATATGGACTAGTAATTGTTGATGATTACTCAAGGTTCACTTGGACCTTATTTTTGACAAGTAAAAATGAAGCTTTTAATGCATTTAAAAACTATGTCAAGCTAGTCCAAAATGAACAATCAGCCAAAATTGTATCAATTAGAAGTGATCATGAAGGAGAATTTCAAAATACTTCCTTTTAAGAATTTTGTGAAGAAAATGAAATTTTCCACAATTTTTATGCACCTAGAACGCCACAACAAAATGGGGTTGTTGAGAGAAAGAACATATCTTTGGTAGAGCTCGCAAGGACTATGCTAAGCGACTCAAACCTAGCAAAATATGGGTAGATGCTGTAAACACAGCATGCTATGTTTCCATCCGAGTAATCATTTGGCTGATTCTTAAGAAAACTCTGTATGAACTCTACAAGGAAGAAAGCCCAATATCTCTCACGTCCACATTTTTGGATGTAAGTGTTTCGTGCTAAACAGCGGAAAAGACAACCTTGGGAAATTTGATGAAAAAACAGATGAAGGTATCTTTATCGGTTACTCTTTATCTAGTAAAGCTTTTAGAACCTTCAATAAAAGAACTTTATTAGTTGAAGAATCAATGCATGTAACTTTTGATGAAGCTAACCCCATAAAAGAGGACAATATTATTTCTTGTGATGATGATGATTTTGAAAGCAAGCTTACAAGCAAAGAACATCAAATTGATCAACCAAGTCAAGAAAGTGAAGTCAACATTGAAAAGCAAAATGACGATCTTCCTAAAGAATGGAGAACCCATAGATATCACCCAATTGATAACATCATAGGTGATATCAAAAAAGGAGTCACAACAAGGTTAAAACTACAAGATGCTACCTTAAACATGGCATTTGTTTCTCAAATTGAACCCTCCAAAATTGGTGAAGCACTTAAAGATGATCAATGAATACTTTCCATGCAAGAAGAACTCAATCAATTCGAAAGAAGCAAAGTATGAGAACTTGTTCCTAATCTTGGAAATAAACACATCATTGGTACAAAATGGGTGTTTAAAAATAAACTTGATGAGAATGATATAGTTGTCTGCAACAAAGCAAGATTGGTCGCTCAAGGACACAATTATGAGGAAGGAATTGATTTTGATGAAACATTTGCTCCAGTAGCAAGATTAGAAGCCTTACGTTTACTACTTGCTTGTGCTTTCTCTATGAACTTTGAACTATTTCAAAAGGATGGAAAGGAACAACTAAGGATCTTTGTTGGATCAAAATACCGAGGTATGATTGGATCTTTGTTATATCTAACGGCCAGCCGGCCAAATATTATGTTTATGTATGTTTTTGTGCAAGATTTTAAGCGGATCCTAAAGAGTCACATCTTGTAGCAGTAAAAAGAATTATGAAATATTTGAAAGGAACAACCAATGTAGGTCTATGGTATCCAAAGGGTAGCATATGTAGTCTAGTTGGATATTCTGATTCAAATTTTCCAGGATGCAAAACGGATCGTAAGAGTACAAACGAAACTTGTCATACCTTAGGTATTGCATTAGTATCATGGTCTTGTAAAAAGCAAGCTTGTGTTGCACTTAGCACTGCTGAAGCTGGATACATAGTAGTAGGAAGTTGTTGTGCCCAGATTCTCTGGTTCAAATAGCAATTACATGACTATGGACTTGATCTCGGATGCATTCCACTAAGATGTGACAACACCAGTGCAATAAACATCTCAAAGAATCCAATCACGCACTCTAGGACTAAACACATCGATATACGTCATCACTTTATGCATGATCATGTGCTCAAAGGTAATGTTGAGGTAACATTTGTGGATACACACAATCAATTAGCTAACATCTTTACGAAACCTTTACCTAAAGACTCGTTTTACAAGATACGAAGAGAACTTGCCATTTTAAATGAAAACAATCTCTAAAAATTGCAAGGTATATATAAATTTGTCATCTCTATTCAAGTTCTAAAAATTCCTCTTGATAAATTGTTAGCATTAATTCCATGATGATTATCTTCTCTTAATATATGAATATATGCCTTACATGTTCTAATTTATGTGAAAAAATTAGTGTTTTAAGAAAAAATTCAATAATGTAGCCGAATACAAAATGACTGTATTCTAATACATGCTTTTCCAGAAATACTTGTATTCGAATACAACTCATGTGTAGTAGAATACACGTTTCCAGAACAATGTTTATTCGAATACAACTAGAATGTAGTCGACTACACCTTCACATTTTTGCCGAAATATACAAGTTGTTTCCCATTTTAAGGTTTATTACACTTGGTAGTCGAATACAATCATAAGCTTCCTCTTTCCTTCCAAAAATCTCGTCCAATCTTCCTTCCACCATGTTACCCATTCAACCAACCTTGCAAACTACATCAATCTTTACTTCTTTTTTGTTATTCAACATCATATTTCTCACATTTGTCCACATTTCATCTCAAACCCATTTTCACCAAAACTGTCAAAACCTATTTTCTCAACATGGATGCACGCAAACGAGGACCAAGAACAAAGTATGCATTAGTGGGTCCCTCAAGAAAGCGAACAAAGAATCCAAATATCACAGATTTATCCTGGCTTCTACACACACCAGAACAAATTGAATGGTTTCACACACTCTACTCTGACAAGAGACTTGTCATTTCAAATTTTGGTACATTGAATTCTTTCTCTGCTTTTAAATTCCCTGCATTGCTCAAAGCTCAACATGTTGAAGAATTTATTGGTTACAAAGGTCCTGTCTATCCTAATTTAGTTAGGGTTTTTTTTATTGTAATCTCACCCAAGATGGAAATGCGCTAGTGTCTCGCGTCAAGGGTAAAACCATTCGATTAACCACCAAAACCATTGGAGAAATCTTGAACCTTCCCTTTGAAGGACAAAAACTTTGTCCCAAAAACTTGTGTGAATGGGCTGATATTTCTAAATATGATGCTTACGTTGCATTATGTTGGTATGAAAAACGCACGATGGAACAAAAGAGGACTCAGGTTGGTTCAAAATATGTGCATCAACGGTATGGAGTTGGGAATCTTACCGTCGATTATCAACTTCTGCACTACTTTCTTAGTTACATTTTGGTTCCAAAGGCTGGAAATTACTCCCAAATTTCGGAGTTTGAACTATAAATTATGTACTTTATGTATGAAGGATGTCCACTAAATTGGGCATATTTTGTTAAATCTGTAATGTTTGGGTCAAAAGAAGCGATTGGTTTACCCTATACTAAAGAAGTTTCTAGGATTTTGGAACACTTTCGGGTGGATTCCTCTGTAGAAGTCATGTATACACCCACAAAGGAAAACTTGTTGGATTTAGGTGTCCTTCCTAGCATGAGGGTTGTATGGAATGAGCAGCTTTAGTCTTTTGTGCATAAATGTGACATTGGTCAAACATCTGATGCCACTCAAGAAGACACTGCTGGCCCCTTAAATGTTGCTGCCCCAGCTGATGACGATGGTGAGGAAACAACCTCCGATGATGAGCAATTTTCCAATCGCATGGTCATGAGCAGACTTGTCTCCTTATAGACCTTCATCACATCTCAATTCCAAAATCTGACCACCTTCATCGACACTCGCTTTCAAACCATTGAAACTACCATTGCTCACAACCATGAAGCCTTATCTCGAGACATTAGTAGTTTATCTGATAAGCTTGATCATTTTCACCTCCCGCCAGATGTTGACATGTAGTTCGACACTATGATTCTATTTGTAATGCTTTCAAGTACTGCCTTATATTTTGTTATGTCTTGTAGTTTGTTTCATGTACTACTTTGTAGTTTGTCTTCTGTACTGGTTTTATGATGTTATCATTCCAAATTGGTTTACTATATCTTCGTTTATGATGTACTTCATTGAACATGACTCCGATCTTAACTATGTCATTTTCTTTTGCTTCCAATGTGTGATATTTTTTCTCTTCCCTGCTCTTAGAGTGTATATACTTGAACTTGTATGTTTTTCCTTCTTTTTTATCATGTCAAAAGGGGGAGAAAATTTGGTATTGTTGTGTCTTTAAAAAACTTGTAGGTCATCAAACAAATTTTCACATTGATCACGTACCTTCAAGATAAATGGGGGAGTACGCATGAATTACGGGGGAGCAATGATTAGAATGATGCAATCTCTCCAAAACAACAACAACAACAACGTTTTGTCATAATCAAAAAGGGGGAGAATGTAAAATACATGTTTTTGATGAAGACAAAGACCAATGATTATGATCAAGGCAACAAGCTCAAAAAGAAGTTCAAATATCTTTGATAAATATTAAATTCAAACATATTGGATGTTTAAATGTAAAGGTAAATAGTACAACCAATAGCTAAAATACATGAGAACCATTCATATTTACATATGCATATAAAGTATTTTCAAAAGTCAAAATTACATTAACAAAGTCTTAAAACTATTATTTTTGACAAAATAAAAAGTTGTATTCGAATACATCATAGTGTATTCGAATACAGACAACAAGTCAGTAGCTAAACCTTTAAATCTGTATTCGACTACGACCTGTTGTAGTCGAATACAAAGCAAGTTTGTGGCAAATTTCACGAATCTGTATTCGACTACGACATGCTGTAGTCGAATACAAAGCAAGTCAGTGGCAAATTTCATGAATTTGTATTCAACTACATGAAAGGTGTATTCGAATACAAGATGCAAATTTTGAATAAATCTGAACGTTACAAAGAGGTGTATTCGAATACACATATCCTGTATTCGAATACAACTTGAAGCAATACAATTTTTCAGATATGAAATGGCTCCAGATTATTCTTCATCAAACCTCTTGGATCACTGGCCACAAATCTGAAGAGATGTTTATGGAGTATAAATACACCATAACTTTAGATCAAACACTACACAATCCTTAAATCAATACCTTGAATAACTTTGAACAAAATTATGATTTTTTACAAAGTACTGCATTTCATTTTCATATCATTCAGAAAGGTTCTCAAAGTACTTGAAGTATTATTGGATTGAAATCATTATACCTCTCCTTTATCCTTATTCAAAATCATATTGTATCACTTATAAAAGAAAGTAGTACTTTCTTAAAGTAGCTTAATCTAAGATAGTGGTGTGTTATCTTAGAATTGTTGTTAGAAGTTTGTAGCAGAAATCCCAGGACGAGAGTTGTACATTTTCTGACAATATGTGGATTAATCTCTTGTGGTATGCAAGAGGATTGGATGTACTCTTGGTTATAAGGGGAACCATGATAATTCTATTATGTACATTTAGTTTATGCATTTACTTATTATTAGCTACTATCTTAAAACAGAAAATTCAACCACCATATCGCTGAAAACAAGAAAATCTCTTAACAACTAATTCACCCCCTCTTAATCGTACCTCTGTACTTACACCCACATTTCTTTCCACTTAGATAGGTTTTTTTCACTGACCCAAAGAGATCTATATGTAAGAGCTCAAGGTGTTTTGAGGTAGAGATTGAGTTCTTAGGGGTATGAGTTTTATGTTTGTTTTCCCTTTTTACAAGCTTCACACATAATTTAAGTTTCTTAACTAAACTTAGGTAGACCTCTAACTAGTTGAAGTTTATTCAATTTTGAAATCAATCTAAGGTTTGCATGACTTAATCTTTTGTACCGAATTAGTTTATCTTCATTTATTGACATAAGACACTTAACCTCTTGTTTCTCTAGACAAAATAAATTTATCTTATAAATGTTATTTTGCCTCAGACCTATAAAGAGTACATATTAATCTTTCTGACAAATTGTCTTGCATGGTTTTTGATTGAATATAATATCATAATTATTAACACTTAACTAACTAATATATAAAAAATTATGCTTAAGACCCTTAACAAACAAGACATCTTTAATAGAAGGGGAAATACCATTACCAACTATACCTTCACCACTGACCTGATCTTTTTGCTTTCCTCCAAAAGTCATTGTGCCTCATTTTCTCAATGTTAGTTCTTGGAACATAGACTTTTCTTTTGTCATATGTCGTGAGCCTCCATTGTCTAGGTACCATGATTGGTGTTTTAACTTCATTGTTGAGGACATATGCAACATAGATGGTTTTGTTCTTAGGTAACCAAATTTAGACGGGTCCTGGTTTGTTAGTCTTGAAAGGTTTCTTGTCTTTCCTTGTATTTAACATGGAACAAGATAATTTTGAGTGAAATTTCTTATAGCAAACAATACACAAGATATCAAACGGAATAGGTTTAGGTTTAGGTACAGTTTCTTCAAGTCTTATACCTCTATTACCATTTCTACTAACTCCATAAATTATAGAAGCATATTTGCTTCTTTCCATACCATTAGCAAGAAAATCTTGAAATACTTGTTCATGCTTATCAGAGTTACATGTGGTATTTTCAATGGATGTTGAACTATGATTGCTTTTTGGAGTTAGATTTTTAGCCATAAGTTCAACGATATTAGTTTTCAAATTTGCATTCTTGTTTTAAGTTCAGTATTATCAGTTTTCAGAGTTGCATTTTCTATTTTAAATTCAACACTTTAATTCTTTAAAGCATTAACTTTTTTCAGTTAGATTTGTATTTTCTTTCCAAAGTGTTTTGAGTTTTAAAGACAATTTGTGATTATTATTTGAAATATTATTTATAGTAGTAGTTAAATCAAATCAAGTAAAGTCAAAAAATACCTCAATTTCTTCATCTGCTAATTCACTTCCAAAGTCAGAATTTGTGTTGGATCTAGAGATAAAGTTGGTATGAGCCATCATAACCAAATATGCATGTTCATCGTTAGAGGATTCCTCATAATCATCCAATATAGCCATCAGACTCTTCTTCTTGGATATTAAATCTTTCCTTTAATGTTTCCCTTTCTCCATTTGAATATTTTGACTTGATATGTCCAGGTTCATTAAATCCATATAAGATGATGTTTTTCTTGTCATATTTATCATGATTCCCTCTGCTAAATTGCTTGGAATATCTTTGGCGAAATTTCTTCTGTTTGTTGTGCCACATCTTTTGAATTTTTCTAGATATGAATGCAATATCCTCTTCCTCTGAGTTCATATTGTGATTATCTTAATCACTATCATGTAATTCTGATGTTTAGAAATGGCAATGAGTAAGGTTTGGGTAGGGTATTATAATACTCGTCTCTATACCCACAATTTAAAAAAATACTCGTACCTGTGTTCGTACCATTGTGGGTATCAACTTTAATACTCGTACCCTTACTCTTTTGGTACTTAAATGCCTGTACCCATAGCCATTACCCGCACTTTAACAAAAATAGATCGATAAAAAATCGTTATTGTTGTGCTTAACTTTAAAAAATTTCCAAATATCTTAAATCCAAAATAATATTTTATGAAGTTGCAAGTCCTTGGGCAGTATTCTCCGAGATCTGTAAAAAAATTGATATGTTTATTATATTAATTATTTATAATCATAAAGTCACTATTAATAACAAAAAAACTCTTAAATATAAAATCAATTATTTACCTATTCATCAGAATCTGATTCTTGAAAAGTTTGCAAATGTTTTTCTTTCGATTCTAAATATTGTAGCAGTCCAATGATCCCAATAGTTGCTAAAACATCAAAGACAATGATTAGTTAAACTAAACACAAATTTAATTGAATAAATAGTATACTTCAACAATTATTACCTTATTTTTCATGTTTTATCCAACTTTGTGAGCACATAAGTGCCTCCAAAGTATCCTAAATATCCTTGGCAATTTTTTTTGCAAAATTGGATACTTGATTCCATTTGTTTTCCACTATCCAAGATATCAAATGTAGCACTCCTAGGCAATAGCTTTCCTCCAAGTATAGATCTAACTCAGACTTTGATTGCACATCATTAGTATCATTGACATATGAATCATAACCACTAAGAAAATTGGTACAATTACCATTTTCTAAATTTGACTAAATCTCATTGAACTTCCATAAAGTTTCTTATAAAAGTAATCTAACAACTCGAATTTAAATATTGGATCCAAAACAATGGCAATCTCTATAATACCATGAATAACAGATGACTATTTCTCAAAATTATCAACCACTATGGAGGCCATATTTCTAATAACCTCAATTGAACAAGTCTGCCATTGCTTCAAATAGAGTTTTATTTCATAAATCAATGGAAATAGTATGTTTGTTGTGGGACATTTTGTACTCGAAAATATCTCAGTTACATGATTAAAGACTTGCAACCTATTACAAATTTCTTTTGCTATTTACCACTCTTTTGTTGTAGGCAAACATATATACAAACACTCTTGTGTTTTCAAACAAATAAAAATATCTTTATATTATAGTGCAACAACAAGTATTTGATAAGTAGAATTTCACGTAGTTTTGAAATCAAGGATAAGTTTCTTAGTGAGAACTTTTAATTAACATGTTGCTTCTCTAAAAGTTTGGTCTCTTTTAGGTGTGAATGTCCAAAATAAAACATTATCCCTAACCTTCTATATACCATCTTCAATAAGACTCAAATAATCTTGAGCAATCAAATTTAAAATGTTGGCACAACACCTCATATGAAATAATTGACCATCAAGCATAAGATTAAAACAATCAAGTTTGTTTAACAACATACCAACAAGAGTGTCATTAGTGCTACAATTATCCAAAGCGATGGTTAACAGTTTTCTATCAATATTCCAATCTATCATGCACTCTACCAAAACCTTTGAAAGAGTTTATGTTGTGTGTGGGCATTCTACATACACAAACTTGACATGCAAAATAATTTTTAAAATGTTAACATAATGAAAAAAACTATATGCTGTTAAGATAAGTCAAATATTGTATTAGTTAAATTAAGTAAGGAAATATTGTGTGAGTTGTAAATTGATTTGTACATCTATGTAATTACTCTATGCAACTATCATTCCCTTAATATAAGAGGAATTATAAGGACTCTTTTGTATATATAGGATCATGCTCATTGAATAATATATCAGAATTATTACTTTGAAACTTTTATATGGTGTCATAGCCTACACCGACTCCCTTTCAATATAGGAAACAATGGTTTTTTATTTTCTTAGTAATTTCTGATGGCTTCTGATAAAAACAAATCGGAGAATTTTGGAACTTCCGTTGCTATCCAATCCACAATGCAATCACCCCAGAACGGCTTGACGGCACTAACTACGTCGAATGGTTGTTGAATGCACAAAACGAAATCAGAGACATAAAATAATGGGGTTACGTAACTGGAACAAAGACTGCACCAACAAAAGATAAATCCAATAAATATGAAGCATGGGAAGGTGAAAATTGTTTGGTTAAGTCTTGGCTTCTAGACTCTATGACCAAAGAAATCAGATCCCTTTACATTCGATTAGCTACAACGAAGGAAATTTGGGAAACTGCGAAAGTAACGTACTCAGTTGACTAAGATGCATCAAGATCTTATCAATTGCATCGCAAAGTAATCTCTACTCAACAAAATGGTGGATATGTTATTACATACTTTGGAAAATTTCAGAGGCTATGACAAGAGTATGATGGTATTAATAGTTGTACCATGGAATGCACTAAAGATGTTGAGAAATACAACGAGATGATTAATTATCAACGAGTTTATGTTCTTTTGGCTGGTTTGGATTCAAAATTAGATGGAGTTTGTGGTTGTATTTTGGCTACCCCTCTGCTTCCTAATGTCCAATCAATTTATGCAATTATGTGTGTAGAGGTAAATCGCCAAGACGTTATGCTAAGTGGCGAGTCTTCGAATGGGTCCGCCTTTGCTGTCAAAAAGTATCCCAAGAAAGAAATTTTCAAGTGTAATCACTGTAATGGAGATAATCATGTCATGGAGACATGTTTTAAACTCCATGACTATCTAGAGTGACATCTAAAGGGAAAAACTACTTTGAATAACAAGATAGAAACCAACAAGGCTCATCTTTCTATTGTTGCTGGTTTTGTAACCAAGTCAGGTATATCTAACCTTGCTCATAAACTTTCTGTTATTAATAGAAATAGCGATTGGATAATCGATACAGGTGCTACTGATTATATGACTTGTGATCAACACATGTTTACTAATTTCTCTCCTAACTGTCATAAAACTATTATTATTACTACCAATGGAGTAAAATCTCCCATTGAAGGTGTTGGAACAGTGACCCTATCACCCTCCTTATCAATACCTAATGTCTTATTTGTTCCTACTTTGAATTGCAATCTTATCTCTATCAGTAAGTTAACAAAATCCCATTCATGTGTCGATGTGTTTTATCCAACCCACTGTGTTTTTTAGGATATACATACCAAGGAGAAGATTGGCAGTGGTAGATATAATGAAGGGTTGTATTATCTTGAAAAAAATTCATAAATGCATAAAGGAGCATTGGTTCATCTTGCAAGTGATCACATACAAGATAAAAATAAAAAGGAAATTTGGCTATGGCATAGACGATTAGCGCATCCCTCTTTTAGTTATCTACAAAAATTATTTCCATCAGTATTTTATAATGCAATATTTTAGATTTTCTTAGTGAAACTTGTGTAATGGCAAAAAGTTGTGTGCTAGTTTTTCCTTAAGCAATAACAAAACAGTTTTTCCTTTTTCTTTAGTACACACTGATGTTTGGGGTTCTGCTCCATAATCTACACATAATGGAAAAAAATGGTTTATTAGTTTTGTTGATGATTATACACGGGTAACCTGGGTATATTTGCTTCAACATAAAAGTGATGTGTACGATGTGTTTCGCTCTTTTCATCAAATGATAGTAACACAATTTATCACATGTAGTAAGACAATTAGATCAGACAATGGAGAGGAATATTTTAAGAAAAAATTAAAATGGAGTGGCCGAGGAATATTCTAAAGGCATTTTGCATCAAACAACATGTCCTTATTCCCTCCAACAAAATGGAGTGGCCGAGAGAAAAAATAGACACATATTAGAGGTGACAAGAACAGTCATAATTGATGGTAATGTTCCATTATATTTGTGGGGCGAGGCTGTGAATTCTGCAGTTTACTTAATTAATTGAACCCCTAGTGTGCATAACTTTAGAAGACCTCTAGATGTTTTATCTAATCATTATGTTCTCCTTTCCATCGTTCATTTACTACCTCATGTGTTTAGATGTGTTATATATGTTCACTTACACCTACATCAATGTACAAAACTTGAAAAGCGGGCTCCTAAATGTGTCTTTGTTGGGTATGGATCAACTCAAAAAGGTTATCGTGCTTATCATCCATCATCTAATTTTTTTTATATTTCTATGGATGTAACTTTTCATGAAGGTAACCTTTTTTATGTTGATTCTACACTTCAAAGGGGGGGTTAAAGAGAAGTGCAGCAACATGATTTTAGCATGTTTGACTTATTTTGTGAAGATAGATTATCTTGTGAAGATCACTTTGTGGGTAATTAATCAATCACAAATATGGACACATCACCTTCAGATAATATAGTTTCCACTGACCATAATCAACTAGCTCAATCTTCTTCGCAAGATCAAGTTGACTCTCTAGAGGTATTCCCTGATCCTATTCTTGATGATACAAATATAAATGGAGTTGATACTAATGTTCATTCTGAAATTGATTCCTTTTTTCATGAAATTGACCTTTGTTTGCATGATGCCACTGAAACACCTAACATTGAATCTACTATTGTCCAAAATAATCTTCCACCTCGTTCTAATCGTGGTCAACCTTTCATTAGATATGAACCAGACCTTATATTTGTCCCATTTGTAATTATGTGTCATCTCACAAGTTATCTAAGTCATATGCATCATTTGTATCTCATTTATCCTCAATTTCTATTCCTAGTAATGTATAGAAACCTTTAGCAGATTGTAGATGGACTGAAGCGATGGTTGAGAAGATGGCAGCTTCAGAAAAAAAAATAACACTTGGGATCTTGTGACGTTACATAAAGGGAAGAAAATTGTGGGGTGCAGATAGGTTTATACAATTAAACACAAAGTTGATGGAACTATTGAGATGTATAAAGCACAACTAGTGGCTAAAGGTTACACTCAATCTTATGGTGTAGATTATCAAGAGACATTTGCGTTGATAGCCAAGCTCAACACTGTGAGAATACTTTTGTCACTAGCAGCTAACCAAGATTAGCCACTTCTACAATTTGATGTGAAAAATGCTTTCCTACATGGAGAAATTTTAGAAGAAATTTATATGGATTTACCACCAGGTATGATAGATTCAAATGAGGTAAATGGTTGCAAGTTAAGAAAGGCTCTATTTGGATTAAAACAATCCCCAAGAGCATGGTTTGGTAGGTTCACTAAATCTATGAAGGCTTTTGGCTATAACGCAAGTAACTCGGATCACACCTTTTTTAAGAAAGGAGAAGGTAAAATTACAGCCTTGATTATATATGTAGATGATATGATTGTTACAGGAAATGACCAAGATGGGATTTCTAGTTTGCAAAAATACCTTACATCTGAATTTGAGATGAAGCAACTTGGGAACCTCAAATATTTCTTGGGTATTGAAGTGGCTAGATCAAAACATGGTATTTTTCTATGCCAAAGAAAGTATACACTTGATTTACTATCTGAAACTGGATTACTTTGGTGTAAACCTATTGATACCCTAATTGAACAAAATCATACGCTATTTTAGTGCCAAAATTCAGCCAGCGTAGAGAAAGGGAGATACCAGAGGCTGGTAGGGAAACTAGTTTACTTGTCTTATACAAGACCAAACATTACATATGCAGTAAATGTCGTTAGTCAATTTATGCATGATCCACGGGAAGCTCATTTTGATGTTGTTGAAAGGATTTTGAGATATTTGAAGTCCACTCATAGAAAAGGAATTTTATTCACAAATCATGGGAACTTGAAGGTAGAAGGTAAAGTAACAATGTCGATTTACAAGAAAGGGGGGTTTGAATTGTAAATGCACCTTTTAAAAATTCCTGTTAAAACTTAAGAAAATAACTCAAGATTGATCTTGTTTATGAAAACAGAACACGGAGAACGTTCTTTGTTTTTGTTATAAAATAGAGAACGATCCTTGAAGAGCTTAAAACAGAAAATTATTTTATGTTTTATCTTAGTTAATCAATTCAGTATGATAAATAAAAAGATAGGGTAGAGAATACCGCACAAAGATTTATCCTGGTTCACCCAACGTGGGTTACGTCCAGCCCTCACACTGTGAGATTTTCCACTAAGTGTTTAAAAGCAAAGAACCTTCTTGATCTTACAACACCTAGTCTAGATCAACCTTAATCTATTTCAATCTCTATTACTTTCCACCCAGATAGCAATAACAACACCTATCTAACCTTGATAGAATGTAATCTTAAACAAACTATAAAGAAACTCTTATAGTTTGAGTTTTTACAATTGGATTGTTTTGACAAAATCTGATATTTCTCAATTCTTATTTGAGAATTGATTCTTTACAAAGGATTTACTGATAATTACGCAATCTACTATATGAATATGAATCAGCAACTGTTTCGCGAAATAGTAGAATGAATGATAGCCTCTGTTTTGCAAAAGAGCAGAATTTCAAGTATGTATGTGATTGATTTATGGATGTTTCAGCACTTGAATTTCTTGCCTTGATTCTAGATATTGGCCTTCTATTTATAGGCTGTAGAAGCACTGAATGAAGGTACAAAAGAGTTGTTTGGAGGTGCTCTGTATTTTGACTGAACCAATATTTCAGAATAAAAATAATTGTTCTTTGAAAACTGCGTTTTGACTTTTCTGGTTTAGCATTTAAAGCAGTTTTGTCCTTTTTACAAAAAGCCTTTGATGTTTCTTCCTTGATCTTGGATGGTAGAATCTCTGTCTTGAGTCTTGAATGTAGCTAGAGAAGTTTGGAGAAGAATTATAAGCCATTGCATAAGAGAAGGCACAACTGTTGTAATAATGCAAAAAACGGAGATTGATTAACGATCTGGGTCTGTCAGTTTGAACTTTCTTGAGCGTCAATAATCAATCTGGAGTTCCCGTTTTAATCATTTTGGATGTCCTGTGCAATTGTCTTGTCATGTGCCAAGGTTGATCGAACTTTCTTGACAATTTGATTTTTGGAATTACAAACTGTCTTGATTTTTGTCTAACTTTGAGTCCTTCTATTTTAGAGATCATATAACATTTTTGAGCTTGGATGAATCCTACTTGTTCCTTGCCATGTACTAATTGTATATGAATAAATTTCTAGGGCAAACTTTTTGTTAAAGAGGTAGAAAAAGTTTGATCAACATGTTGTGATGAACATATTTGAAGCTGGAGATCATTCTCTATTTTAGAGTGTTCTTGTTGATGTCTTTTCTACTTTTCTTGATTCTGTTCTTAATTAAATTCACTCAGAAATACATGTTAAATTAACGTAATATTTTAGAATCATAATTAACATTCTTAATTAACTTTTTGTTTGTTTTCATCAAAACTTTAAATATAGAGTTTGTCTCAACAATCTCCCCCTTTTTGATGATGACAAATATTATAATTTAGATTTTAATTCTGATTCTAATATCAAGTATGTGAAAGAGTTTTATTAAAAGCTCCCCCTTAATTTGTGCAGTTTTTAAATTTATAGAATTTAAAACACTATATGCAATAAACTAGTTTTTCATTTAATTAAGAACAAAGGTACATCACTATGAGCAGAATTACATAATCAGACCTTTCTAATTCAGATTAAAAACTAACTTAATTCTCCCCCTTTGTCTTACAAAAAGGTACCAGAAAAACAACTAAGAAGCTAGGGAGGGAGAAGATCCTTCTGAAGAGGAGGATTTTCCTGGATGAGGAGCTTGAGAAGGAAGAGGAATCGGATGAGGAGGTGGAGGTGGAATACCCAGCTTGGGAGCAAGGTGGTCTATTAGCCAAGTTCTCAATAGAGCAGTTTCTTGATCGTGCTGAACTTGTCATGCCATTATGATCTGAAGAGTAGCCATGATGTCAGAGTTGGAGGGTTTAGTTAAGGTGAGTAGATGGTTGAGAAGTGGTTGCAACAACAGCATTGGATGGAATAGGTGTTGTAGAGATGGATGGAAGAGAGGCAAAGGAGGATGAGATAGAGGGTAAGGGACCAATAGATGTGTTAGAGGGACCGACAGTTGCTGGAAAGTTTAAAAACTAACTAATGCCAAAAATGGAAGAGCTGGTTTTTTGAGGGGAAACAAACAGCGGAGACATGGTAGAAAAATGTGGATTACATAGAAAGTTACCAAAGTCGTGAGTAGGGGAGTGAAGTGTTTGAAAATAAGAGGGAATAGCTGAGGATGGGAGGGTGGATGTTTGAGAAAAGAGGTTTGAAGGAATTGGGATGTTTTCTGGAGGTGGTGGAGAATGTTCTGGTGTGGTGATTTTTGCTGTGGTGTTTTTAGGGTCAGTAGGATGTGATGAGAACGGAACAGGGTTTGTAGTAGGGTGTCGTCCTGCCGAGCATTTGCGTTTCAATGAGGTGGGAAAAGAGGCTGGAGGAGCAGGAGTTTGAGCATAGGAAGTTTTGCGCATGTGAGAGGGATTTTTGGTGGAAAACTTTGAGATTATGATCATAGATGTTTCAGACGCAAGAGAGACTCCAAAGTGTCTGAAGACCTTAGTTAGGACCATGCCATAAGGCACAATATTTTTCCTGTAGTCTTTGGTGGCGGCACAAATCATGTGCTGGAGAATCACATATGGTAAATCAGTCTTTTGTAGTTGAGGAGATGATGGATTAGCAAGGCGTCATTATCAGAGACATACTCATGACTTCCACAGTGAGGAATCATAGTATGTTAGCACATGTTGTTAAACACTTTAGGAAGGGGTTTAAGATAAGTGGACAAGTAACGAGTTGAGTCTTCTTCAAACAAATCAGATAAGACTTCAGTCTTGCGAAGATTCAAGGTTGAGTACTAGTGGTCACCAAAAATAGATAGACCTTCTATGGAGATCAGAATGTCTGGAGTCAGTTTAATCTCCACGCCCTTAATCGTAGAAATGATTAGAGATTTGTCAGCAAATGTCTTGGCATTGCAATAAAATGCACGGACAACATCTGGGTAGTAAGATTCAGAAAGTTGTAAGAAGGAGGTCCATCCAAGAGCATCAGTGTGATGCTGAACATCATTGTCGTCGACAACAAGATTGTCAAACACAAAGACTCGTCCAATCCCAACTGGGCGTTAAGCCCATTTTTCATTGAAAAGTTTAGATTTGTCAGGGGAAATCAGAGGAGGAGTAGTTTATTTGGGTTTCTTAGAGGGAGGAGACGGTTCAGAGGCAGATGAGGTGGAGGTAGAAGAAGACGGAGGGGATGGAGAACGTTTGGTGTGTGTTTGTGGGAAAGATTGTGGGTGGGGAGAGGATTTTGGAGGAGGGACTGAGTGAGCAGGAGAACATTCTCATGGTGGGGAACATTGTGGAGAATGTTCTGGAGAGGTGGGTTTCTGACAGTTTTTTAGGTTTTGTTTAGGGGCAAGAGTTTTTCTTCTTTGAGGTTTTGGAAGTTTTTGCGAGCAAGGTATTGAGCAATTGTCATTGTGGTTTTTGTTTTCATGGGTTTTGTTGGTGGTTTGGATTGAGAGAGGGGTTCATTTTGTTTGGTAGGAGGAGAAACAATATCATTTATCGATCTCCGTTTTTGGTGTGGAGGAGTTGATTGTGAGGGTTCAGAGGAGAAAGCAAATTTGGAAGGTGTGGTAGGCTTAGTATTTGTTGGTGTTTTTTCTGATGTTGATGGTTGATTGTTTGGTAGTGTTGTTGCTGATGGCGTAGTTTTTGTTGGTGTATGTGTTGATGGCTCTGGTTGTGTTGAAGGTTTTGCTAATGGAGTGGTATTGATGGGTACTCTTGCTGATGAAGGGGGGAAGGAATCAGAAGAATCGTCACTCTCAGAATCTGAAAGGATGAAGAACAGAGGTTCAAAGGTTTTAGGGTTCGAAGGTTTTGAAGTTCCAATGCCATATTGAACTCTAATTGATCGTCGTGGAGGAGTAGTTTGAGTACGGAGATGTGGAGGAACTTGAGCAATGTTTGGTGTCGAATGAGTATACAGGGGTGGAAGAAGGGTAAACAGAGGATTGAGATTGAGAATTTCTTGGTTGATGTTAGAAGGAGGAGAGGCAGAGGAAGTATGTGGTGGTGTTGGTCTAGGTGGTGGAGAGGGTGAGCGTTCCATAGATTCGTATGAAGAAGAGGAAGAGTATGGTTTGTAGGGAGAGGCGTTTTTGGGTGCTGATTGCTTGATTCGTGCCATTGTTGTTCTGTGAGTGAAAGATTGAGAGTGAAGAAGATGAATAGTAGGACTGGTATATAGAGAGAGTGGCAACACAACTTTTGGGGAAAGAGAAGGTGAGGAGATGAGAGAGACAAAACAGATTTTCTAACTTGAGGAGAGGAAAAGAAAAAGGAGAATAATGATGACTTTGCTGCCCAATGAAAACTTTTTGTGCCTAGGGAAAAAGGAAAAGCATTTTGGGGGGCTGAAGAGTGTGTGTCAGCACTCTACCTTCAGACAAAAAGGCATGTGTATTAAATGCCAAAATTTGCCTTTTGATTTTGAGAGGTAAAATGTTAAAATAAAATAAAAACTGTTGGTGTTTCAGAATGGAGAATGATGCGTCATGAAAAGGAGACTGATAAACATTCTCCGTTTTCTGCAGTAGCAGAATTTATCCAGAATTTTCTGCATTTTTTATAAGTTTCAATTTTTCTTTGATCAAATTCAAACTATCCTCGACAAGAGGCTTTGTAAAAATGTCAGCAAGTTGATTTTGAGTATCAACAAAGATTAATTCAATATCTTTCTTATTGGCATGATCACGAATGAAATGATGTTTTATTTCAATATGTTTTGACCTAGAATGCTGGATGGGAATTTTAGACAAATTTATAGGACTTGTATTATCGCAAAAAATTGGAATACTGGAATAGCTTATAGAGTAATCTTGAAGTTGATTTTTAATCCACGAAACCTGTGAACAACAGTTTGCTGCTGAAACATATTCAACATCTGTTGTGGACAAGACTATGGTGTTCTATTTTCTGCAAGACCAGCTGATTAATGCTTCGCCTAAGAACTGACATGCTCCTCTTGTGCTTTTTCTTTCAATTTTCTCTCCGGCATAATCAGCATCACAGTATGCTATAATATCAAAATGTGAACCTTTTCTATACCAAAGACCAATATTAGTGGTTCCAACAAGATATCTAAATATGCGTTTTACTACTGTTAAATGGGATTCTTTTGGCGCTGATTGAAATCGAGCACATAATCCTACTGCAAACACTATATTAGGTCTACTAGCAGTTATATATAGCAAAGAGCCACTCATTCCTCGATACGCTTTCTCAGAAATAGATTTGCCATTTTCAAATAGATGCATATGCAAGAAGTATTCAAATAGCTTCTAACCTTGCAACAAGAGCAAAGGTTTCATCATAGTCTATACCTTCTTGTTGATTGTAGCCTTAAGCTACTAATCTTGCTTTGTTTCTAATAACCTTACCTTCTTCCTTCATGGCATTTACCCAAGATTGATCAGTAATTGCATCTTTGATTGATTTTGGTTCAATCTGAGATATCATTGCCATGTTGTTTTCATCATTCTTGAATGATTTTCTGGTTCTGATTCCATCAGTCGTGTCTCCAATGATCTGGGTTTGAGGATGATCTTCAATTGTTTTCCAGCTTTTTGGTGGAGAATGAAACGGAGATTGTTTATCTATCTCTATTTTGTGCAAACTGTTTTGCTGCTGTGTTTCAATTGGAGTTTCTTCTTCCTCATCCTTTTTACTTATCTCTAAGTCATCAAACTCATCAAATAATATATGCATACTTTTTTCAACAAAGTTAGTTCTTAAATTGAACACTCTATAACCTTTAGATTCGGTTAAGTATCCAAGAAAGATTGCTTTGTCAGATTTTGCATCAAATTTTCCAATAAGATCTTTGTTGTTTAAAATGTAACAGTAACACCCAAAAATGTGAAAGTAAGAAATGTTTGGTTTTTTGTTTTTCGAGATTTCGTATGGAGTTTTGTTGATGATTTTTCTGATAGACACACGGTTTAAGATATAGCAAGATGTGTTTATGGCTTCAGCCCAAAAGTATATTTCAACATTTGATTCTTCTAAAATAGTTCTTGCCATTTCTTGTAGTGTTCTATTTTTTCTTTCAACAACTCAATTTTGTTGTGGAGTTCTTGCACATGAAAAATTATGAGATATACCGAGTTCGTCAAAAAAGTTTTTAAATGAAGCATTGATGAATTCTCCTCCATGATCACTCCTCACAGAAATGATGTTAGATTCTTTTTCATTTTGAACTTTTTTACAAAATATTTTGAATGCTTCAAAAGCATCATCCTTTTGTTTTAAAAACAAAACCCATATAAATCTTGAGAAATCATCAACAATAACAAAACCATATTTCATTCCTCCTAGACTTGTTGTTTTGACAAGCCCAAATAAATCTATGTGAAGTAGTTCGAGAGTTCTATTTGTTGTTACAAAATCTTTTGCATGGAAGCTACTTTTGACTTGCTTACCTTTGGCACAAGCTTCACATATTTTATCTTTCTCAAAATTAAGTTTTGGTAAACCTCTAACAAGATCAAGTTTGAAAATTTTTGAAATGGTTTTCATACTAATATGCCCAGCCCTTTTATGCCAAATCCATTTATCTTTATTGATTGATATAAAGCATGATTCATCAGGTAGTTCTTCAAGATATAAAACATATAAATTTTTCTTTCGTTTTCCAGAAATTAGAATTTCTCCAGTTTTAGCTTTCCTGATTTCACATACCTTTGGTTTAAAAACGATTTCGCATCCATTGTCACATAGCTGACTTATGCTTAATAAATTGTGCTTTAAACCTTTCACATATTGAACATCATTTATTTGAGCAGAGTTTGTCTTACCAATGGTTCCATTACCTTTAATTTGAGCTTGATTATCATTGCCAAAAGTGACCAAACCACCATCCTTCTTGATGAAAGTTATGAAACAGTTTTTATCTCCTGTCATGTGCCTTGAACAACCACTGTCCAAGAACCAAGGCTTTCTCTTTATATTTGGAAAACCAACATGCATGTGATATTATTTCAGCCTTAGGTACCCACTTTGTTTTGGGTCTTGGAGAGTTAGTTTTAACATTTTCTTTGAAATGGTATATCATTCCTTTATTTTTAAAACTAGCTGTGTTTTTAGTTGTTGGTTTTGAAATAGATTTAACAATGTAGGTTTCAGAAGATTTAAGCTTTGGTTTAAAAGAGTTTCTAAAGCGTACAACTTGTGTTTTGGAACTTTCTTCGTTTGGGAGCCATTCTGGAGATTGTTCTCCTTTTTGCTGTTTTTTTAGCATTGTTTTGACATAATGATTCCTTTTTTCAAATACCTTTTTCCTTTCAATCTTTTTGTCTCTTTTTCTAAAATAGCAAGCAAATTTCAGATGTCCAAGTTTTTTACAATATGAGCATCTAGTCTTGCATTTTTCTTCCTTTCTTTCTGGGACAAATAAATTTTCATATAGCTTGGTTTTTTGGGTTTGATTGAAACAAAGACCAACTTTAACAAAAATTCCTATTTGAGATCCCATGATGTTATGAAAGGTTTCAGTGGCTTTAATGAAATTTAATAAATCTATTTTGAGAAGTTCGTTTTCATTTTTCAGTCGAACGTTCTCTGTTTGTAGTGCAGAACGTTCTTGACATTCTTGATTTTCAAAAATCTTTGTTTCTTTCAACTCTTGAATGACATTTTTTAACAGATTATTTTTAACCTAACTTTCTTCTTTTTCTTCTTTTTCTTTATAAAATTGTTCTTTTAAAGAACTACATTTTTTAATAAGAAGATTTGAGTCATTTAACAAGTTATCAAATTCTTTTCCCATTTGTTCACATAAATGACAAGTTTCAGAATTCATTACCTCTTCTTCCTCTGTTTTTGCCATTAAGCATATGTTAGCTTCTTCTTCTTCTTCAATTTCTAATTCTTCTGAATCATCCCATGTTGTCATCATTGATTTCTTTTTGAAGGGAAATCGTTTTGGTGGGTTTCTGTTTGAGGGACATTCTGCTTTGTAATGTCCTAATTTGTTGCATCCAAAGCATGTAACTTGACTCTTGTCAACTTGTGTTTTAGGAATTTTGTTTTGAAATCCCTTCTTGATTTGATCTCTTCTTCTCATCATTCTCTGTATTCTTCTAGTGAGAAGCGCAATTTCATCAGCATCTTCCTATTTATTTTCTTCTGGTTCTTCCTCTAATTATGTTGTGATTTTGTCTTGAGAAGCTTTTAGTGCTATTGCCTTTCCTTTCTTGATTGGTTTGTCTTCTTGTAACATTACTTCATGTGTTCTTAATGTTCCAATTAATTCTTCCAGAGGCACTGATTCAAGGTTCTTGGCTTGACTTATAGCTGTTACCATTGGTCTCCAAATAATTGGAAAGCATCTCATGATCTTTCTTACTCTTTCTTGCATTGTGTAAGCATTGCCAAAAGAACGCATTTCGTTTACTATTGTAGTGAATCTTGAGTATATTTCATTAATAGTTTCTCCTTCTTGCATTTCGAACAGCTCGAATTTCCTTATACTAATGTTTATTGTTGTTTCTTTGTCATGGCTTGTTCCTTCATGATGAGTTTGTAATGTATCCCAAACTTCTTTTGCAATTGTGCATTCATCTACCCTTTCAATTTCTTCCCTACTTAAAGCACATGATAAGAATAACTGAGCTTTAGAATTTAAAAGTACCTTAGCTCTATCATCTGTTGTCCAGTCTGTTTCTCTTTTCAAGGCAGAGTTTGAGTCATTTTGATCAACTCTTGGTGTGAAGTCTCCATCTTTAATGATGCGCCACATTCCTGTGTCTTGAGACTTCAAGAACAGCTGCATTTTGTTTTTCCAAAAGTAGTAATCTGGTGGTCTATTTGAGGATCCTCCTTCAACAATGTATTTTGCTTTTGACATTCTTCTAGATCTTTTCTCTAGCACTTGTTAGGTGTTTTTGAATTTCTAGAGACCGAGCTCTGATGCCAATTGAAGTAACAATGTCGATTTACAAGAAATGGGGGTTTGAATTGTAAATGCACCTTTTAAAAATTCCTGTTAAAACTTAAGAAAATAACTCAAGATTGATCTTGGTTATGAAAACAGAAAACGGAGAACATTCTTGGTTTTTGTTATAAAACAGAGAACGTTCCTTGATTAGCTTAAAACAGAAAATCAGTTTATATTTTATCTTAGTTAATCAATTTAGTATGATAAATAAAGAGATAGGATAAAGAATACCACACAAAGATTTATCCTGGTTCACCCAACGTGGGTGACGTCCAGTCCTCACACTGTGAAATTTTCCACTAAGTGTTTAAAAACAAAGAACCTTCTTGATCTTACAACACCTAGTCTAGATCAACCTTGATCTATTTCAATCTCTATTACTTTCCACCCAGAAAGCAATAACAACACCTATCTAACCTTGATAGGATGTAATCTTAAACAAACTATAAAGAAACTCTTATAGTTTGAGTTTTTACAATTGGATTGTTTTGATAGAGTCTGAGATTTCTCAACTCTTGTTTGAGAATTGATTCTTTACAAAGGATTTAATTATAATTACGTAATCTACTATATGAATATGAATCAACAACTGTTTCGCGAAATAGCAGAATGTATGATAGCCTATATTTTGCAAAAGAGCAGAATTTCAAGTATGTATGTGGTTGATTTATGGATGATTCAGCACTTGAATTTCTTGCCTTGATTCTGGATATTGGCCTTCTATTTATAGGATGTAGAAGCACTAAATGAAGGTACAAAAGAGATTTTTAGAGGTGCTCTGTATTTTGACTGAACCAATATTTCAGAATAAAAATAATCCTTCTTTGAAAACTGCTTTTTGACTTTTCTGGTTTAGCATTTAAAGCAGTTATGTCCTTTTTACAAAAGCCTTTGACGTTTCTTCCTTGATCTTGGATGGTACAATCTCTGTCTTGAATCTTGAATGTAGCTAGAGAAGTTTGGATAAGAATTATAAGCCATTGCATAAGAGAAGTTTGGAGAAGTTTGGTTGCTAGTTGTCCACATGTATGTTGTTAAAGCAATCCTACTCCCAATAATTTTTAAAAGCCTCATGATCTTCGCTTTTTCATGGTGAAATATATTTGTAATATCATTTTTAATTGCGTTTCTACCAGGAATCTTGAACAAAGGTTGAAAACATTCACAATATATTCTAAAGCCAAATGATCTACCATTGAAAGGGGATACTCATGAAGTATTATCAAATTAGAAAGGTCTACTCTTGACTTCTCTAAATCAAAATGATAGTTACTCAAATAAGTAGATGACCCATCTACCTTCTTTTACTCTTTTAACAAGATCGCTTGTCTTATATCCTTATAAGGTGTTCTTTTACAAGACAAAATGTTTATGCAAATGGTTTGTTCCATCAGATCTTTTATCTGCCATAGACTTAGCTTTTTCTTCTCCATTAATAGTTTTTTTAATGAAATGATTTCAAACAACAGATGTCTTTCTTTTCTTGCTATCATTGGTCAATTCAATAACATCACCATCTTCAACAACAGAAGGTTGATAATTAGGTTGATAATTAGCCTTCTCAAAGCTACCCACATGATCATTTGGTGCATGTTGACTTTGAGTTTGTGAGAGAGAAGAGCTAGTTTCAGATTCCAAACAACCCAAATTGATTTTCCGTCTAAAAAGGAAAATGAAAAAAGAATAAATAAATAAACTCTAATATGACACAAATTTATAACCAAATATGCAAATAATGAAACTGATGTAAGATATAATGACAATATACAACCTCATTGGTATTACATCCTAAACAGTTCAATATACATTTAAATTCTTATTTAAAAAAAGTAAATATTTAACTGGCAGACAACACCAACAAATAAATGAATAAAAACCGCAATCTTAATTTTCAATTTACAAATAAATAAATTATTTCAAATTTTAAATTTAGTAAGAAATAGTACTAACAAATTACAAAGTTGCTATAAAATTAAATTTTCAATAATTTATTGTATAGATTAATTAAATGACTCACGAATAATAACGTATAAAACATAGATAAATAGTTAAATGTTTGTTTGGGGAATTGAAATGAAACACTGAAGGGTGGAGAAAAAAATGAAAATGCTATAACAACCATACGGTAATAAGAAAAGTAACCGGTATCAATATATTTTGTAAAAGAAACAATTATCAATACCATTTTTTTACTTTAAACTAATAATAAAGAACTAAAAATTAAGTATATAATAATAAAACATTAAAACAAATAATAACATGTTAATAATAATAGTAATAATAATAATAATAATAATAATAATTATTATTATTATTATTTTTATATATTTTAAAATGTCAACAATGTTATCATTTTTTTTTTGCAAAAATTCTAAAAAAATCATCAAATTTTTAAACAAAATCCATAAAGTTAATTGTGATCCTCAATATAAAACAAATTTTATCAAATTCATAACTTAAATCTTTAAATAAATGCATACTTTCATCTCTTACAACATTTAATAAACACCAGTGTCTGGAATCTGGAAAACATTATTTCAATGTTTTCATCTTCTTCCATCATGAACAACTCAAACTTTTTGACTAGGAGGTTGACCTTTGCTTCTTGAACATGCTTGCTTCCTTCATAGGTTAGAATCAGACTATCATAAATACTCTTTGTTGTCTCTTTGTTAGTGCAATTGTCAAACTCCTTGAAGGCGATTGTATTTATCATAAATTTTATGGACTTATGATGCATCTTGTACATCTTCTTATGATCAACATTCATCCCATTCCTTCCACCAAGTCCCAAAATTTAGGATCTTGTGAAATATAGAAACTTCTCAGAATCTGGTTCTAATCGTGTTGCCTCTAATCCAAGTTCCCCTAATCATGTTGCCTCTAATAATGGATACAAAAGATTGCATTCAACAAAGTTATGACATACATGGTCCAAGTACAAGGTGGAACATTTGATGATTGTTTTAGACATGAAACAATGGATAAAGAGAGAATGAATCGGGATGTCGGTTTAGGGGTCATGGTCAGACCAAATTTATCAAGAAATTCTCAATTATCTTGGTGACCTACGTCAAGATAATTGGGAAAACTTTTATGTACTCTAAGGAAAAGAAAGAGGACATGTATATTTTCCATACTTTAAGGAAAATAATTTTTTTCTTCATATTTTAAGAAAATGGAATATGACATCCTTAAGGTTAAAGATTGTTTTAAAAAATAACATTTCATATTCATGTCATTTTTTTCATTACATATAAGGAAAATTATTTCTAATTGCTTTCCCTTTTTTAATATAGAACTCAATGAAATTATTATCTCATCCCTTATTTTCTTATATTATAGCAAATATAAATGGTTGAAGTTTAAATTCCAGCACAATACTAGACTTGAATCAGCTCCAATTTATTTGGTTTTGCTGTAGTTTATTGTATTAAGAGAATATTGTTATGAAGTCAACTGACTAGACTTGTAAATTATTTTATCGAATCATGAAACAAGAGTTGTACACTATATTTTTTATGTAGTTACAAGTTATGTTGATGATGTTAATTAATGGCTTATAATGATTGTCTTTGCTTTATTAAGATGTAGGAATTTATTGTCATTTTCTAGATACATGGTGATGAGCTTTACAAACTACCTCAACAATTTGACTGTATTAAGCTAGAAGGTTGATAAAACTTGAACACATTTGGTTTGACTAGTAGGTGTTTAGTGAAAGTGTAATCATGTGGTGAACTAGTGAATTAAATCCTTTAGGTTGAAGAAATAGGACGTAACTATCGTGTTGGTGGTGAACTAAGATAAATCGTTTGTGGTGTTCTATTATGTTCTTGTTCATTTGTCCTATTTTCTTTACTATAACTTAGTCATGTTAATTTTTTTTATAAAAAAGAAACACAATTCAAACTCCATATTTCTTGTGTTTCCCGTTCTACATATACTAGATGCATCATTTCTTAAAAAATAAAAAAATACTCAATGTGCTATGGTTGGAAGGCTTGTGAGGGAAAAATATGTCAAGTTGGAGTTGGTAGGTGAGAGTACTAGAGGAAAATTGTATTTTGGGAGGAAAAAAGTTGCTTTTGAAAGTATGTTTGTAGTGCTTGCAAAGTGTGCAATCGCTTTTGTGTATTTGACGATGATGACCGTCGTTTTCATATCCTTGTTGAAACAAAGAAGGTCAATTTTGATATTTTGCTAGATTTTACTATTCTTATAGTGCCAGTAAATGAAAGTGACATTTTCAAACTGATATGTATGAAATTGAGAAATTCAAAATTGATCTATTGAGGAACAATTTTGGCATCAAAAGAACCTCGTTTGTTAAATCTTCTTTAATACATTGGCATTGCTCATTTTGGTAATATTTAAGCTCTTTTACAAGAGACACAATATTACACCTAATCAATCAATCTCTATGTATCACGCACATAACTAAAAGATGTGCTAGTTTAATATGACATACATTGATTTAATTGTGTCGGTTCACTAGATGATGATATCAAAATATCTTATATGTACTATATTTGTTGTCTTATAAAATAGGCTAAATACCACCCGCGACTCTTTAACTTAATTTCAGTTAACGTTTTAATCCCTTATCTTTTTTTTTTTCCTGTTTTGATTCTTTATTTTAATTTTAAGTGACAATTTGATCTTTTATGTTTTAAAATGTCAACAATATTATCCTTATTTTTTGCAAAAATTCAAAAAATTCATCAAAAATTTCAAACAAAACCTATAAAATTAATTATCATCCTCAATATAATGCAATTTCATCAAATTCATAACTTAAGTCTTTAAATAAACTCATATTTTCATCTCTAACAACATCAAATAAAGAATGACAAATATGAATTTATTTGAAGATTTGAGCTACAAATTTGATGAAGTTTATTTTATATTAAAGAATATAATTAAATTTATGAATTTTGTTTGAAAATTTTGATGAATTTTTGTAAAAAAAAAGGATAACATTGTTAACATTTTAAAACATAAAAGATCAAATTGTCACTTAAAATTAAAATAAATGACTAAATCGAGAAAAAAAAAAAGATAAAGAACTAAAGCGTTAACTGAAATTATGTTAAGAGACCCTATGTCGTATTTAGTCTATAAAATATCATCTTCACACAAAAGCATACATTACATGATAAATTGTTCTCTAATATACCTCATTATCTTCAAAATAGTTAAAGTATCATTGTTTCTAGATCAACTTGATTCGAATAAACGAGTTGTGATACCTTGATTCATACACACTTCCTATTGGTCTATGGTTAAACGAGTTGGTTCATAAATTATTAAAAATTAATAAATAAATCACTTTTTATGAAAAAAGCTACTATTATAAAATCTGATATTTAAAAATAGCTAAAATACAATTGTTGACAATTTTATGTTATAAATACCTAATAAGAAAAAGAACTATGAATGATAGCTTAAAAAAAAATCCAATAATCCAAATCAAAACTAATAATTTAAACCAATATTTAAGAGTATCACAAGTAATAAAGAGGAATTTACCTCCCAAAAACAATTTCGACCTAGTTTATTTAACCTGTGAATAACTATTTGAACAAATTTTGAAATAATAATTCCAGAAAAATACCTGCAATCAAACTAAAAAAACTCAAACATCCACTTTGCCATTGAGTCATTAACAATTTCTAAACATGGAAATAATCGTGTCTGAGCCTGAAAATAAAGATAAAATTTAATACCTAAAATACCCTTATTCAAATGTACAATTAATTTAATTTAATACATGATGATGTAGTATGATGATTATTATTTATAGTGTTTAGCGCATGCCAGCTAAGTGAATCACACAAGTGTTCATATAAAAACTACGGCGTTACGTTACGTACAGCTATTACAACCCAAACACAAGTACACAACACAAAACACAACACTCTCCCCCGAAACCAAAATTAACATCATAAACTTTTTAACTTAATTTTCCCCTTTCTCTCTCAAATCTGAAACCCAAAATTAACACAATTATTATAATTTCGCAAAAACTATATACTCTTCTATGCGATTATTGTATATCGTTTCAAATGTAGAAGAACAGAAAAAACACATTCGAAACTTTGCTTTTATGCGATTCTAGATTCGTTTATAATTATAACCGTCGTTGATATCGGTTAACCCGACCCGAATGGAATCGAATCCAATGTCTTCGAGTTTCACTCCGCAGTTAATCGGCGTCTCTAGGTTGAGATCCTCTTCCGCTAAAAAGTTGCCGGAACCCTTACGCCGTGCCATCGCCGATTGTCTCTCGTCGCCTCTCGCTTCCGTTAACGAACCTTCCAGAACTCTTCGGGTAGTTAACTTTTTCTCCTCTTTCAGTATTTGTTTTTTTTTCGCTTTCGATTTGTGTCAAGTAGTGGTATGGAATTTGAAATTCGCATCACATCGTTGAAGAATAATCTAGTTTTATTATAGTTTTGTTTTTTTAATTTAATTTTTTATTACAATGTGACCTAGCTTGTTTGGTAGAAAAATGTGAAGTTATTGTTTTCCATTACCTGAAATACGTTTATGACTGAGAAAGAAATTTGGAAATTTAGTACTGAAAGGGGACGGGGTAGTTTTGTCAATGTAGTGCAATATGGTTTGTTTAACTTAATTTTTGGGAAGAGGCGTTACTCAATATATATACTCACTACTGTAATGTAGCTATCAGGCATTTAAGGATTCTAGTTGTTATATTTCATTGAGTTTTTAAACATTTACTATAAAATTACTATATTCAATTAATGCTTCACAACTCATACTGGCTTAATGTTCCGTATTAGTGAGGGATAGCTTTTAAGTTGTAGTAACTGTTGCAGCGATTTTTTATATTGCGAAAAAAAAAAAAAACCTGTCAAATGTTGTTGATGTGCTTAATCCTGGATGCAAAGGCATCATGAAGGGTAAACACAACCATTTTAGTGCAAGACATTGTAGGGTGTTCTTACTTTCCAAAAGTCTAAATTAGTCATCAAAAAGTCAGTCGGAGTCCATGATTTTATAATTGTAGAGACTATTTTGACAGTAAATTGATCTTTCAAGGACTGTTATGATAGTAAATTGTATCTTTTAGAAACCATTTTGGCGATCCAATGACTAATTTTGGCTAAGTCAAGGATCATAATGACAACATTCTACACTTTTAAAGACCATTTTGGTGATCCAATGACTAATTTGAGTTTTTGGCTGAGTCAAGGATCATAATGACAACATTCTACACTTTTAGAGACCTAAATGATGGTTTACCCGCACTGACCTTTTTTTAGAACCATGTGCGAGGGTACACCATAGCAACTTCTTGTTGGAAGTTCTGGAACTTAATTTGCTGCTAGTCTCATCCTTGAATTTTTTTTGTTTAGTGTGAGTGTGATTCACTATGTGGTTTCTTAATTAATGTACTAGTTGCTTCTTTATTCACGTGATAAAAAGTTTTTCCTTTGGTTTGTTTTTGTTTATAAATTACGAAGTTGCCAATACTTAATGGAACAATGATGCATCCTGGTGCAAGAAGTTTTAAATGTGCTGTCAGAATAAATGAGTATTTCTTGTTTTTGTTTATAACTCTTGGTGCAGACTGTGTATCTGCATTCTGCACTGTGCATCAATACTTTCAGGGGAAGATTTGATATCGGTGTTCAAGGCATAACTTGTAGAGCAAATGTAGCTGTTACTTACTTTCTCACAATGATTCTACGATCTAGAGACTTCTAGAGGTTTCTAGCTAGCATGTCTTGTAGGGGATACATGTGTTGTCAGTAATAAGTCAAGTATTTCTACATATGGGCTGAATATGCAAGCACTGCCTTCATTTTTTTGGGATTCCTTACTATCTGAGTATCTGCAACATAACTATTGTATCTTATAACATAGCTACATTTTAGTATCATGAAAACTTATAATTCTTCACGGTATACCATACCATAACCAAACTTCGTATTGACTGCAAATTATGGTGCCCATTATATTTGAATTTGATTCTCAGTGACCAAAGTCCTAGCTTTACCAATTTTATTTTATGTCTTAAATATGTTGTTGCAGGACTATCTGAAAGGTCCTACAACCACAGATATGGCTTATAGTGCAATTCTGGAACATACTATTGCGGAGAGGGAGCGCAGGTAATTGTCAATTTTTTTTCTTGATACAGTGTAGTTGGTGATACCGTCTAGATTGCTTTAATAGCATTTTACAGTATACTTCAGGCAATGCCATGCACTTAGTGAACTAATTATGTTGGATGAAGTATGCAGAGTAGAGTGCATCCTTATAATTTAGATCTGTAGTGTACTAATCAAGCACGGAGAACTTTTTACTTGTTTAGTACTAGAAGCTAGTGCATCTATTTGTGCATGTGGAATTGGATGCTGTCAATTTGTGAAAATTGTGGTGCAATTGTGGTTTTTAGACATTGATAGAAGGTAGCTATAAATGATAACAAGATGTTCATGTATAGTGTATATTATCACCTATGTTACTGATATCAGTACCGGTAACAGAAAAGTACAGATAAGACAAACTCTATATGAAAATGAAATATAGATAACCTAGGACTTTCTAAAAGCCTTGGTCCCTCCCTCTATAGTCCATACTGTAAGGAGCTTTGGTACCTTTGAGTAGGACTGCTGGATGTTTGCCATATAAGGCTATAAGTGTAGATGGTTTAGTTGAAGTATTGTAATTAGTGTTGTACCACTACCAGAACTCAGCCCACCTGAGTTATTTTGGCCACTTCTCAATACTGTTTGATACCTCAATTGTTGTTTCCTTTCTTTATTGCTTTAGCTTGTTAGCATTATGTGATCTATTTCAAAATCATCTGTTTCTGACATTGACACTATTTTCACCAGTCCTGCAGTAGTCGCAAGGTGTGTGGCACTTTTAAAGCGGTATCTTCTAAGGTATGTTCTGGTTACTTGAATACGTGGATGTTTAATATTTTCACAATTTTTATCTTTGAGCATTAGATATCTCTTTGCCTTCCTTGTTTCATAGATTTGCATATTACTATAATGTTGAAAACTTGAAATTTAAATATACGTTTCTAGATCATGGTCTCTCTCTATTAGATAAACTCTCAGTTGGAATAGTTAGTTAGGCTATAAATAATAGGAAATACTGTACAAGACTGATTTGTATTGCAATGAACTATGAGGATTAAAATTTTTACAAGATGAAGGAAATAGTAAATGGCAATAGATGGAGAATAAACTCTCCTTGCACTAATGGAAAATGAAAGGGTAACAGAAATGATATTCCTACTCTAGGAATACTCCTACTGAGATAGAACGTCTCTCACTACTCAGTTCCAAAATCCACCCAAAATCAATCTGCTTTGCCTCTTCCATGAATTTTCCTATATGCATATTCTTCACTCTCCACTGATTCCCTCAATCCCAACCACCACTCCTAGGCTGCCACCTGTAAAGTTAGTTATTCTCCCTCTTATACACATGTTTAAGAGGTCCATCAAAAGGAGAGATTGGAGAGGGTTATCTTTGGTTTTTGAAATGAATTTCCAGTAGGCCAGAGCCAGATATCTCAAACACCTTGAAAATGGTAGATTTTCTTGCAATAAACAATATTTTGTTCTGTACTCTGAACCAGTACCTACGATACGATTCTTATTCCTCAAGATGTGTGGTAACTATTTGAAAATTATACAGTAGAATCAATTTACTTTTTTTGGGGATAAAATATTGAACAGAAAGAACTACAAACGTGGACCATAAAATGGCCAGATAAAAAAAAAAAAGCAAACTGAGAAAAAAAGAAGACAGTCGGATCATGTTTCCAAAGGCAGATTTTAATATATTAACTTTCTTGGCTGATGGGTTTACCTTGTAGTGACAAAATTTCTTTATTCTCCGGGAAAGGGGAATAGGTCGGTGAACTCTTTTAGTATTGTGCTAATTTGTCTTATGTTGAAGGTTCTTCTATTTATTTATTTATGACTTTATTAATTGATTGGATTTTACTTAGATTAATAAAATATCTGAAACATTCACCTGGTATCTTTCCTTGTATGACTTCACATTGTACATCTTGTTTTTGTTGCTATTTAGCCATTAAGTGTTCAGAGCTTGTTGACTAATACAGATACAAACCAAGCGAGGAGACATTACTTCAGATAGATCGTTTTTGTTCAGCTGTAATTGCTGATTGTGTTATTAACCCAAATCAGCCATGGTCACAATCTCTGAATCGACAATCGGGTGCATCAACAACATCTACAATTTCATCTCCTTTACTTGTATCTAGTGTTGCTTCTGAGGCACATGTGAAATCACTGAGTTATGTACGTTCCCTAGTGGCTCGGCACATTCCCAAACGGCTTTTTCAACCAGCTTCATTTGCTGGACCACCTTCGTCGGGAAAAGCACTGCCAACATTGTCATCTTTGCTGAGTAAATCTTTCAATTCCCAACTTAGTCCTGCTACTGTTTCAGAAATGCCTAGTCCTGCAAGTATTCCAGAAACATTACAGAAGGATTCAATTGGGCTATCTGTTTCAAAGTCATCGAAACTTGAAAAGTTTGATGAAAAGGATGAACTAGGGTTCATTGCCGATGATGTTCTGAAATGGCGCTGGCTCGAGCAAGCACAATTGTCATCAATTGGGACTGAAAAGTAAATAATCTTTCAGCATGCTTTTTACAACTTATTTCGAGAAAATAATTGCTTTTTGTTTTTCAATTTTAAAATTGACTAAGGAAGCTACCACAAAAAGCAGCTATGATGGTCACAACATGAGCTCATCCAAGCATGCATTTTGATACCTGGTTTTGGTTTTGGTCTCTTTGGTTTTTCTTTCATAGTGCTTAAAAATTTGACTTTATTATTTAACATGATTTATACAGCGAACGTGGTCAATATATGACAGCACACAGTTTCTTAGAAGTAGGTGCAGCAGCTTTACTTGTTGGAGACATTGAGTCTAAGATGAAGGGTAAACCATGGAAATTTTTTGGAACTGATGATATGCCTTACTTGGATCAGCTGTTGCAGTCTTCTCCTGTAACACCAATTACTAATTCTGTCTCTGCTCGTTCCCACCTGAGAGCAATAACAGCATCTAAACGCAAAAAAGCAGCTCGTCAGATATGGCATGTTCTTCTATAACTTGCACAGCTCTTATTTTCTTCCAAAATTTTCTTTTCACTAATGTTTTTAATACAAGGTCATACCATGATAAACCTTGCTAAGTTTATTATTTTCCTCTGGCATGTTCTATTATAACAGATATTTTTTTCTTTCAATTTTTTTTTCCACATTAATATCTTTCATCCATGCAATGACACATATTACTAACAAAATTATTTTGCCCCAAATATTGTATCAGAATGTAGAGAGATCGTGAAAATTAAATATGTAAGAATTTAAAGGACTGTACCTAACCTCTTAGAATTTTCACATAGTTTTCAAAATGGTAATGTGTTATGATGTCTTTGTCCTGTAGTTTTCAATGAAAATAAATCGTGCATAAGAATTATATTTGTACTTTGCCATTGGATTGACATGTGTGACTTAAATGATACTTGTTTTTTTTGTGGAGAATCTTCGATTCCCTGTATGGAAATTTTATTGTTGATTAATTGACTGGCACAGTTTTTTTTTATTGATTTTATAAATTTATCTTTTCTCTCTTCACATTTTTCTGAATTCATTCTCATTCTTGTAATCTTGTTTTTTCCTCCTTTATAATTTCTTCTTATTATGATCGAAGGATAAGTATTGCATATGCATTATTATAATTTTTTTTAATTCTGATTGGTGATGACTTAGGTAACCACTTATTAGTTATTACTGAAATGTTCTGTGAACTATCATGCTCTTTGTATGGGCAGAATTGTGTGATTAATATTAAATTGCTCCTCTATAGTTTGATATTCTCTCTTTTTCTCCTTTTTTGTGATATATATTTGATATTCTTTTTACCCACAAGGTCGACTAAAAAGTCTGCATATTTCTTTTTACTACTTTGGCTTGTTGAAGGCTTTTCATAACTTGATTTGCTGTTCCGAACATTGCTATTTCTCCAGGGAAGATTCTCCCGTGACTACATTTCGTCCCCGAGCTCGGCAGCTTTTCCAGTATCGTCATTACAGGTATTTCTCATGTTCACTTGAGATACTTCAAAGGAATTTGATAAGAAATGTTTGCATGTCTTTAATGAATCTGAAAATCCGTACCTTAACACAAGTTTCAACATCGATCTTACATTGCAGAATATCAGTTGCCATAATTGCTTTGCTATTTAGATTCCAAATTGTTTTCATCCTTCAATTAGAGAAAATGCAATAAGAATACAATAATGTAATGATGCACATTGCTTTTAATGCAATGATCTCATTATTCCTACAGCTTATAAGTTTCCTTAAGTGACTCCCTAGAAAAAAAAAACCTTTCAACATATTTGATTATGATGTTGTGGTTTTTTTGCAGCCTTTCTTGATGATCTATACTTTTAACCTCTTATTTTTTGTAGTTTTATAAATATTGCTTGTGTTTTCAGAGGGGAAATTACATCTTTTTATATCATACTGTAGTTTTTAATTATTGATATATTTGTGTTTCACATTTTACACCTCACAAAATAATTTATTTTGCTGACCAGTGAGCAACAACCTCTTCGATTAAACCCTGCTGAGGTACAGGAAGTTATTGCTGCAGTTTGCTCTGAGGCTTCATCTCCAAGCACCAATGTCATGACAGTGTCATCTAGACTAAGCAATAACAATAGAAAACCATCGACAGATGTGGCTGTTAGTGTCCTTATTAAACTAGTTATTGACATGTATGTTCCCATTAGTTGTTGTCTTCCTTGTTTTATTCGTTTCTTGTTTATTTTGTGATAATCCTAATTTATGTCTCTCTTAGTTTACAGTATATCCTGATTTCCATGATTAAAATTTTAAATTTGAGTTTACAGACAACTTCAAAAATAGGATGAGCAAAATTAATTTTTAATAAAGGAAAGAGGAGATTAGTAAAATATTTTTATTGAAGTTGGCGCTCCTGTTCCAAACAAATATAAAAATATATTCCAATAGTCAGCCAAAAGTTATTGGCATCTGGTACCAATTTGAGGAAGGTGAGCTTATAAGCTGTGCAATGAGGCATGTGAACCACAAATGGGGAGAAGAAAAATAGTCATGTAATTCAATAGTGAGCTATAGATTCATTGGCTAAACATATAAAATTCAATATGTTATATGAATATTTCATGAAGTAACCATTCAACATTCATTCCCTCTTCCCAATACGCCCAAATCCTTACATTGGTCACATCATATTAGATAAATACATACATTATGCAGCTTTACCTCCTCCAGAAGATATACCAATTTCTATAGTCCATAGCATATATGTTAAAGGGGATCTTGTGAACTTTGATCTAAGGGAAGATGACCTTGAAGCTTCACAACTATATCCTGAATATAACTATACATCTATTGATCAACTTCTTGATAAATTTCTTGTGGACCCTCCACCCCCTGCATCTGCTGCTTTTGAATGAACTTAATTATTTTACATTAATAAAGTGTGTACTCTATGTAATTGTATTTTGGGCCACCAAAGTATTTATTGTTAATATAATGTTATATGAAAGCAATGGCTAGATAACATTACACGGTACTTCAAAACGTCAAACATCATGTTGAGCTTTTTTAACTTTAGGGATATATCAGGTAAAGTGCTGGATCCCTCCACCACAGATTAACTTTCTGTCTATCTTCTTGATTGAACTTTTCTGATTATTTTGCATTTCTGTGGTTGCTGTGCTGTTCTATGAGGTTATTGTGTATGATGGTCATAAAACTATTGTTCTGTAGGTACGTTTTAGATTCTCGAACAGCTGCTCCTCTCATTCTTTCTATGCTTGAGGTGATGCATTGAAAACACTTTCCTGTTATAACTAATTGTATTTGTTTTATTTTTACTAATTTATATTTCAAATGTTTCTTTCAGGAGATTCTTAGTTCTTCTGAAACAGCTTGCCGGATTCGCGTTTTTGATTTGATTTTAAATCTAGGGGTTCATTGTCATCTCCTAGAACCAATGATTGCTGACGATGCTTCCACAATTGAAGAAGAATATTCTCAAGAATCTTACTATGACAGCAACACTCAAGTTATGATGCAAGGAAGCAGGAAAGGAAATTCTGAGAACAAACCAGACACAGTCTCTGCAATTGATAATTTTGAGGCTTGGATAGTAAATATTCTGTATGAGATACTGCTTCTACTTGTTCAGGTATCACTGAGCAAAAAAGTAATTGTTGAACAAGATTATTGCTTGTGTTTTGTAATTATTTTTCTTGGGTGGGATCATCTGATTTGCAGGTGTCAATATTTTTGTTTTCAATTTCACAATATATTGATATCTGTTATACATGATATATAGATGCTTTGTCATTTGAAATGAGGCAGGTATGCCTTTATGGTTTTTGAATGACAATTGATTGAGAATAAGGATACTAGACAAGATTGCAAATCTCATAATTTGTACCATGTTCAAAATCTCTAGATGAATTCTGCTTAATTGAATTAAGAATAAGCTTTCATTATCTGCTTCATATGAAGTTTTTCATGACAATTATGTTGTCTTTCAGTCAACTCTTTCTTAGATAATGGTTCATTCACACTGTTCTCTTAACTTCTTACACTTTTATGGCGATCAATTACTTTGTACAGACTGAAGAAAGGGAGGAATCCGTTTGGGCATCTGCACTCAGCTGTTTGCTTTATTTTGTCTGCAATAGGGGAAAGATAAGGAGAAATCGTTTACAAGGACTTGACATAAGGGTGAGAAATAATATCCCCGTTCTATTTTTCAAGCTACCAGTGTTCATGAAAATCTTATTATTTGTCTCATACTGCATTCTGCAGGGTAAGTGTTTTGCTTCACTTTTAGTAAAATTGGACAGGGAGTCGGGAAAGAAAGGATGCTTACTAATTAGTGGATATGGGGACTGGGGAGTTTCCTTGTTTGGTCTTTGCTTGAAAGCAATGCAAAACTTCCATTTAAGAAAATGAAAGCATGGGGATGTGAGATAATTTGTTGAACAAAATAACTAAAAGAATCAGAATAAACATTGTTCCGCTTACTACTAGAAAAAAATATGGAAGGAAAGAAGAAAAAGGAAGAACCTGTTTATTTTGTTTTCGATACAAAACAAAGTCAAACTTTTTCAATTGGATAGTTGTACTTTTGCTCCCTCAGGTATTACATGTGTGCAATTTTGGCTCCCCTTGTTTCAATTGTGAAAATTGGATCTCTAGGTATGCCGTTACAATCAGGTCTCGGAAGCCTACACGGCCACTGGCCAACATGGGCCTAAGTTGGTATTAACTTAAGCCAATTTGTCAAGTTGATGTGGCCAGAAATGTATCATTGTGACTTGTTGAAGAGGCTCTTTGGGGAGCTTCTAGAGCAACTAGTACCATGCCTAAGGGACCTTCTTTGGCCACATCAACTTGCTAGGATGGTCTATAAGTTAGCCCCAAAACATACCCAGATTGACCACGTAGACTTGTGGCATTAAAAATTTAGAGTATTAACGGACAGAAGGACTTGATTGTAGGGACTTCATTCATGCAATTGTAACCGAGGGGCTGAAATTGTACAATTGTTAACTCAGAGAACCAAAAGTGTAATTAAACCTTAAAACTAAGAGACCGTGTGGCTCTTTCAAAAGCTGAAAAAAAACTAGAGAAAGTGTAAAATGTTTTTGTTAACAGTGTTTTCACAGTTGCAGTATTGCAAGTAGAGCATTTCATTACCGTTATGGATGGCAGTTTTAAGTCCCGAACTTTTTTCTATCAAGTCCCTATTACATTCAAATTGTCACATCTCATTTTGTTCATTCCTTTTGATCTGTATAATTTTTCCATTTTCTTTTATTTTTTCTATAATTCACCTTTCTTTTTAACTTTAATCATCTCTTAACTAACCAATTGTTCCAACTAAGTATTGATACTCCACTGTAACTTTTTACTAACTGTTGATACTTTGAATTAATCCTCTGACAAAATCTTCTCATTGCTTATGCAAGTACTGACGAGTGACGATGTTTTTTTAAACCCCTCTAAAGGCTTCCAGTTAATACACGTGTAGCTATTAGGGTACTGCACTGATAGTTATCAGTTCAATTACAATTAACTCTATACGTACCGGTAAACCTTCTATGTAACAGACTAAGTACTGACGCTAGTTCGCTTCTCTATCTTTGCGAATCTCATCAACCATTTTCTCTCTTGTTGATTGGTTCACAAATTCTTTCAGTTTATAGAAGCACACACTTCACTAGTATTCATTATATTTGATTGTACTTATTGACTATCTTGCACTTATTAAGAAAGAGTGATAAAGGAGGTGTTGATTTGTGTTTTTTTTCACTAGGGAATATTTGTGTTATTTTCTTGCTTATAAATCCTGTTTTAAAATTAAACTACTTAACTTGTGTGTTTATTTTACTTAGCACTGTTATTGGATTATTTATGTTTTAGAATTTTTCAGAAAAATAAATAACATTCATACAAAGATTCTAATACGGTAGATCCAGACTATAGATGTTTTTAGTTTTCAACTGTGTTTTAATTTATCCATAAATAACTAAGTTGTGTAGTTTATGCATTTCGGCCATGAAATAATTCTTACTAATGGAGTTTATGAATCTTGCTCTTCTTTATCATGGGTTTTTATTCAGTAATTTGTTCACTGTTTTTTTTTATAGATTATCAGTGTGCCTTCTGACATTAATTATGATATCTGTGTTTAATTTAGTTACTCCTAATTTTCCTTTAGGTTCTGAAGGGACTTATAAGAGCCAGTAGGGAGAATTCCTGGGCAGAATTAGTTCATTGCAAGCTGGTTTCCATTTTAACCAACATGTTTTACGAAGTTCCTGATGAAGTTGCAGAGCCTGTATCTAGAAAACCAAAGTTTCTTGTGGATCAACTTGATCTGGTTGGTGGAGTTCCATTTATTTTTATTGAGGTATGCCTATATTTGATCTATTAATATGCTTTCAAATTCCAATAGTGATTATTATTACAAATTTACAATGTAATCACTGTTGTCCTTTTAGTAGTGAATACTGATAGTATTGCTTTGTATTATATAGGACTGAAATTTTTGGACTTGAGGCTAATCATATAGATTTGTTTAGACTCCGTTATGTTCCTTAATCTGGAGATTTTGAACCTCTCCATAAATTTCTCGTGACTGTTACGATTCCTTGATTTACCCAACATAGATTTTCCATATCATCTAATTGATAAGATTCTAGCTTTTTTTCTTCAGAATAGTATGATTGTAGATAAAGTCATGAACTAGCGTCCTACACTTGGTATTGCTTAGTGCCAAAATCTGTTTCTATTTTATTATTAAAATATCCAGCAATTATAGAGATTTAGTTGTATAGTAATCTTGTGTATACATATCTGATGTATTGTTAGTAAATTTCAATTCAATAAAATATATTTCTCTAATTCTTAGAGATGGTATCAGAGCTCTCTGTCTTTGGGAGTTTCACTTCCGCATAAACCTATAGTCTCCATTGCGGTATCATTTTTCTTGAAACCTTAGCCACCTTCATGGTGTCCCCTTTTGCTGCCTTTGTTGTAGCAATTTGAGATTTCTTTCTGGCCTGTTCGCTGGCATAGTGTGTTTGCTATTCACATCATTACTGTTCACGTCCATTTGTCCACCGTTGACTGCCTTATAGACCTCCGTTCACTGCCGTTTTCAATTATATTGTAGATCCGCTGTTTCTCATTCTGTTTTGGGTGTTCACTTTCCGATTGAAGCACTTTTGTCTGTGAGTCATTTGAAGCTCACATGGTTTTTGCTCGGACTTTTCTATTGCAGACTTTGGTCACTATTGTTATTGCGACATTATAGTACAATTACAGTTTATGGATATTTTTTGGATGTTTGAAGTTTGTTTTGTTTGATAGATCAATCTTTCTTTTCTAATATCGTTTGTATGTTGGTTTTACGGATATGACAACTAACGAAAACATAAGTGGATTGCCCCGACTCAATGAAGATGAAGTAGAGAAGATGATATCCTTTCTTAGTAAGTGGAGAAACCAATAGGTACTAGTTCTCTGGTATATACAAGTATACTTCCTCTTGGTAATTTTCAATTTTCTTTTGGACTTAATGCTTCAAATACATTATATAACAGTATTAGATACTGGAGCCACTGACCACATGACATCCTTACCTACACACTTCTTCACATATTCACCTTGCCCTAGCAACAAGAAAATATCAACAATAGATGGTATCCTTATAACTGCAACAGGTCAAGGAGATGTCCAAATAAGCTCATCCATAATTCTAAGAAATGTCCTTCATATTCCTAAATTGTCTACTAGTTTAATTTCCATACAAAAACTAACACACAACCTATCATGTAATGTTTTTTTTATAACTCAAGCAAACTCAAGCAAAGTTATTTCAAAATAAAGTTCCGAAGAAATTTTGGGGAGAAGCTATTTTAATTGTGTTGTATCTCATAAAATGTTTACCTTCTACTGTCCTTGCCTCCAAAACTCCTATGGAGGCTCTACCCTCATTTTATCTTGATGCGTCCACTTCTAGTAACCTTACCCCCTAAAATATTTGGGTGTCGTTCGTCCATATCCATAGTGATGGTAAATGAAAACTTGATTTTAGAGTCTTAAAATGTGCCTTTATCGGGTACCCTTCCACTCAAAAAGATTACAAATGCTATCATCCATCGTTCCATAATTATGTGTCTCTCGCAATGTCACCTTCCATGAACAAGAAAGTTACTTTAGTCAAACTCATCTTCAGGGGGAGAATACAAGTAAGAAAGATGAGTCTCTTCTATTTCATGAGTTGACTCTTGAACTAGAAATTGAGACTGAAATTGATTTTGAAAAAATGGAAATAAAGGAAATAACAATGTTAAAACTGAAATTAATTATGAGAAAGATGGAAATGATGACACTAATGTAAGATATGGGAATAATCTAGTATACACAAGAACAAAAGTCATCTCTGAATCTATTCAAATCCAAGAGGTCAATCTGACTTTACATGAGGTAATTTCCCTTGACGCTTCAAACTCTAGTGATCCAATCTATGAATCTTCCCATGCACTAGAATTAGAATCCAACATACCACCAACTTATGATGACCTCCATATCTCAATTGTCCTTAGGAAGAATACTAGGACTTGTACCAACAAGTCACTCTACCCTTTATCTAACTACCTATGCTTTGAACAATTCTCACCTACCCATAAAGCCTTCCTCACAAGCCTGAACACTACCACTATACCTACTTCTCTATCCGAAGCATTGTTTGATAGGGAATGGAAACAAGCCATGGACTTGGAAATGATGGGTCTATTGATTGGTACAAGGCAAGGTTGGTAGCTAAAGGATTTACCCAAACGTATGGAGTAGATTATTTGAAAACATTTGCTCTGGTTGCAAAAATGAATACTGTCAGGGTGATATTATCTCTAGCAACTAATTACAGTTGGAACTTGCACCAATTTGATGTAAAAAATGCATTTTCCATGGAGATCTAGAAGAAGAGATTTATATGGACTTAAGCCTTGGATACAGTGAGCATATTGTTTCCAACACGGTTTGTAAGCTAAAGAAGGCTCTATATGGGATTAAACAATCGCCACGAGCATGGTTTGAGAGATTTGCTAGAGTCATGGTGGATCTAGGCTTCAAACAAAGCCAAAGAGATCATACCCTCTTTATCAAACACTTTGAGTTAGGGGGAGTAACATTGTTATTGATATATGTGGATGGCATTATAGTGACATGTGATGATGAAAAGGAGCAACTATTATTAAAACCTTGGGAAAATTGAAGTATTTCTTGGGAATTGAAGTGGCTCACTCTAAGAAAGGACTTTTCATATCCCAACAAAAATACATCATAGATCTTTTGCAAGAAATAGGCAAGATAGCATGCAAGCCTGTGAGCATACCAATAGATCCAAATTTATTGGGAAATGTAGAAGAAGACATTGTAGTTAGAAGACATTGCACTCCATACGTCTCCTCCCAAGGCAACTTTGCATATCTTCTAACTAAAGGGCTAAACAACAACAACTTTGAAAGAATGATATCCAAGTTGGGAATGGAGAACACCTATTCACCAGCTTAAGGGGAGTGTCAAAATCTATTTCTGTTGTATTATTAAATATATCCCTTAGTTATAGGGATTTGGTTGTATAGGAGTACTAATATGGATTTGGTTGTATAGGAGTACTAATAGGGATTTGGTTGTATAGTAATCTTGTGTGTGTATATATATATATGTGTGTGTGTGTGTGTGATGTATTGTTAGCATATTTCAATTCAATAAAATATATTTCCCTAATTCTTGAGACTTTTTCAAATTAAATGATTTCCCTGGTTTTATCTATGTTAATGCAGTATTCCCTTGCAAACTCAAGAGAAGAAAGGAAAAATCTGTATTCGGTGCTTTTTGATTACATTCTGCATCAAATAAATGAAACATGTATAGCTACAGGAGTCAATGAATACAGTGATGATGAGATCCAACCTCTTGCTTCTCTACTTGCTCAAGCAAATGCGCCCGAGGCATTTTATATTTCTGTCAAACTTGGGGTAGAAAGCATTGGAGAGATTTTGAGAAGATCAATTGCGCCTGCCTTGTCCAGATATCCCAACAGTGAACGGCTAAATGCAGTATGTCTATCTTATTTTTTTCTTGTCTAACTATTTAATAGTTTTAGGGCTATACTTTTTCATGGATTCCAGCAAGCTCCTCTTCACCCCCAACCCCTTCATCTAATTTTCTTTGATGAATGTTTATTACATTAGTTAGTGGACATAATAGGCCCTTCAAATGGTTTCTTAATTATCAAAAACCTATTTTATTTGTAAAATATTGAGAAATTTCTACTTGGATTTGGTTTGTAAAGGTGGTATGATTTTATAACGGGAGAAGGTATGCAAAAGAGTTCGTCTAAGCAAACCGGAAAGGCTGTGCTACGGCAACACTTTACGAAAACAAAATTTGTACAATAAAATCTATACATGCTTCAAATGCCATCAGCAATATTTTTGAAGTTGTATGATTACGCATGATGTATGATACAACTATCGGAACTCTTCAGCGATATGCCAGTATATTATTAATAATAAGGATTTGTCTTTCATAATTATCAGTGCTTCATATAATTGATGCGTTTTTGAGAAAATTGTAAATTGTTGTTGTATAGTGGATGGCATCTTTAACTAAATCTTCATATTTGAAGTCAAGAGTATTTTTTGTTGTAACCAAAATTGAAAATGTATTTTTTTTCTCTCATCAACATAGTGTATTTGGGTCTTTCTTCAATTGGCTGCAAGGGTAGTTAACTGATTAGAAATAAGAAGTGAGGCCAGGCTATCGGGAAGTTGTTGTTACTTTCAATTTGAAATATATTTTCTTACGGATGTAGCAGAAACTCAGTCTTTTTGAATTTTACATTCATTTGTATCTTGAGTGTTTCTTTTAAATCTTTGCAGTTACTGGAAATTGTAGCAGAGAAGTTTGACACTGTAATAAGTTCATTCACTCATTTGGACAAAGAATTCTCTCTTATGATTCAGATAACCAAATATCACAAGTTTCTTGAAAATATGGAAGGCACAGCTCTGCAAAATGGCCTTGGTTTGCAAGCAAAGCACTCATGGGTCACTTTACATTCCCTTCTTCATTCTGAAAGAATTTCGTACCGCCAAAATGGGTACATCTGGTTAGGTGATCTGCTTATTGCTGAAATTAGTGAGGAAAGAGATGGAAATATATGGTCAAGCATCAAATATTTTCAGCATAAAATCGTTCAAGCTGGAACTCAAGATTCTTTGGATACATCAAATATTCCTTTGTCCATTTTACTTATGTGTGGCCTTTTAAAGTCCAAATATAACTACATTAGATGGGGATTTATGTTTGTTCTGGAAAGACTTCTTATGAGATGCAAATTTTTGCTAGATGAGCATGAAATGCAGCTATCAAACAGCAAAGATCTGGTGCATGGGAAGAAAGATTGGCATCTTGAGAAAGCCAATGCAGTGATCGACATAATGAGCAGTGCTTTGTCTTTGGTGTTTCAGATAAATGAAACAGACCGCATCAATATCCTGAAGGTAATTGTTTCTGAATCCAAAAAGCTGTTTTGCTAAATATCCTCATATCATAACATTAAATGCGTATAAAAGAATGGCAAACAACAGTAGTTCTGACAAAGGGCAACAATTAAATATACATGTTCTTTATCTTATCATGGCCATAGAAAAACACCATAGTTTGCTATTGAGTTTTGTTCGGAGAACTGTTATAAACTTTTGGTTTTCACAATAGACCATGGTCTGTAATAAAATGAGATTATTTGTCAAGTCCAGAAGTACTTTATCATAAATGATACTACTTTCTACAAACTCTAATCACATAGACCTTTAAGTAGCTACAATGTTTCTTTGGTTATATACTAGTGAGCAGATGAGCACTCCTGTGCTGTCCACTTTTTCTATTACACTAATGTATGTTAATCTTGAACAATAATTTTTGTATAATTTTAATGTTAAGTTTAAATAAAATGAGAGAAATTGGTTAAATATAATTATAAAAATTGAATATACACATTAGTGCGGTTGGTGTTCTTATGTAGTATTTTCATGTGTAGAAATAGAATATATGCTTTTTCAAAGTGATAGCTAACCAACCACCCACTCCCATCTTGTGAGTTGGTTTCCATAAGTGTTCAATATTCAATAACTAAATTTTTGGTGGCAACAGGGTATATAAGAATAAGCAAACTGCTCTTATTCTTTCCTTTGCATGCGTGAATAAAAATAACTGTAGAGGGTATTATTGTATTTTTAAAGGCTACACACCAAATATGAGTATTGTATTTATTACAGGTATATATAGATGAAATCTTATTTTAGAGTTATCAATGTAAACGCAAATCCTTAGAGGAATGTTTGGAGAATGTTCTTATTTGGGTTAACATTTAGGATGTCGGTTTACATGTTTGTCATATTTGTAACCTGTTTTGCTGAACACTTTCTCTGCTTCTAAACAGATGTGTGACCTACTATTCTCTCAATTGTGTCTAAGAGTTCCTTCGGCTACAACGCTACCCTATGGTGATGATGTGCAACATGACAGAAATATAAATCTCACTAGTAGTGTAAGCAAAAAATCTGACATTGATAATCATGTCCTCCGACAAGATACTTTTCACTGGGATGAACACAAGCAAGAAACTAATAGAAGACCTGACTACCCCAATAACTACCATCCAGATCATGATACCTCATCTATGACAGCTCTTCTCCAAGGACGAGCAATTGTCCCCATGCAATTAATTGCACGTGTTCCTGCTGCCTTACTATATTGGCCACTCATTCAATTGGCTGGAGCAGCAACAGATGATATTGCTTTAGGTGTTGCTGTTGGAAGTAAAGGACGAGGAAACCTGCCTGGTGCCACATCGGATATTCGGGCCATTCTTATTCTACTTCTTATTGGTAAATGCTCAGCAGATCCTGTTGCTTTCCAGGAAGTAGGTCAGGAACAATTTTTCAGGTGATCCAAAATTTATGTATTCTTTGTAAATTTGTTGCACTTCTTATTTGTTACTGTTATACATTGAAATGTAAACCAGAGTCTTCTTGCATCTGGCAGGGAACTTTTGGATGACACAGATTCAAGAGTGGCATATTATTCTTCTGCTTTTCTTCTGAAGGCATGGATTTTAATTGATTTTTGGTGTTGAAAATAGATGAATTAGGGAAATAAATATAATCATGTGTAATGTTATAATAATTTGTTGTTGCTACAGCGAATGATGACTGAGAAGCCAGAGAAATATCAACACATGCTTCAGAATCTTGTTGTTAAAGCTCAACAGGTACTGTTGTTTTTTAATGATTTGGTGAAGCTCCTCTTCTACTAAAGTAAACCCCAAATTAACATTTTAATCTTGCATTTAAAGGTCATATTCAAATTCTGCCTTTTTCATTACTTTCATGATCAATGACCATCATTGATGAAGGACAAAAATGGTACAATTTAGCTTCTAGAGAAGATTTCCTATTGCAGCGGATATGTATTAAATAACATAAAATGATAAATTTTCAAGATCATTCATGCAAGTATTGAATTATGTTGGAACATTAGGGTTATCATGTATTCATGTTAAGGAGTCTTGTTAGTTTAGTGTTTTGTAGCACATATCTTATACATTATTATATTATTAGAACCCGCTTTTCTATCTAACCCTTTAATTTCCACAATGTGAAATACTATGCTGCCTAGAGAGAAAGATTCACGACTTATCTAGAGACGATACTTGTTGGAAGTTGGATTTAATTGGTGGTGTGATCCTCAAGTGGCAAGGCAACCGGATGTCGACATAGTTAATAAAAAATCTTATTTTAAAACATTTATTTGAATAACAAAAGGTTGCTGATATTCACTTGTAGATCTGTAACGCTTTTGGTTGAAATCAATCCAGAGTTTTAACAAGTTATTGCATACTACTACTGCTACTCTGATTTAGCCCCTTAAAACATCATGCAAAACAAAAGTATATATAGAAGGGGATTTGACTTCTCTAATGTAAGTGTCTGAATAAGGAGTTCAAGTCATTAACTAGGTAATCACAACAGTTGGGATTTAACAATTTTTTAGATTGTCAGTGCATGACATGATCACAATCTCAGCCATTGATTTTCTAATTGATGAGTAGTTATTATTACCCTTCATTCAATTAGGTAACTGATAATTATTATTTATAAAGCTACAAAGTTTTGGTGTAACTATTTTTATCTGCCAATTTCACTCTTCATTTAAACTATTTTATTTATTATAATTTAATCCTTATCAATCAAATAACTGATTTTATTTTTGAAAGTAATCGTCTAAATTTTCGAACTTCTATTATTTTTATCGAGAATAGCGGACAGACAAAGTCTAAACGCTAGGTGAAATAAAAGTAATATCTTGAGATGTTTGTTTTCTCTGCAATTTTCTTAATATTGGTGATTTAATATTAACTTGTATGTTGTTAAATTATGCTTTGCATTTGCAATGCAGAGTAACAATGAAAAACTATTGGAAAATCCATACCTTCAAATGCGTGGCATAATTCAACTGGCAAATGATCTTGGAATTGACTTGTGATCACCATGGCATGTCTTTCTGGAGGAAGATATTGTTTGGAGTTTGGATATATGTGTAGGTTCAACAAATTGTCGCCATTGATTCTCAAGAAAAATCTTTCATCATTCAATTGACTTAAATTTGAAACACATATATCCAGGACACGTCTCCTTCATAAACAAAATTGTGATTTATTTTTCAACATGGCCGAGGGGGGTATTAGTGTGGCCAGAGAATGAGAGCCAGTGGAATTGGGATACTCATAAAATATTGATTGATTATTCCGAGAAATAATTACCAGAACTAGAAAAAGTTCTGCATGCCCTCAATTCCTGTCGATCTCTCTCTTCAATGATATTATTACTCTTTTGGAGAGCCATGTTGTATCTGCCATCATATCATGCCTTCATCTTCCCTGTGTATGTCAACAACTGAGAGAAGGCAGAGTTCTGTTGATGAATAATTTTGAATGTACCTGATTTCGTCCACCCAACTACTGATTGTTGCTGAGCTAAGCCTGCCTTCAGGTACGTCTCTCTCTTCCTCTCTTGCTTTTTTGGAACCCATTTGTAATCCAAATGGGCTCTTGCAAACATGTCTATTCATAAATAGTTGCATTTAGAACTAAAAACAATATGCATTTTCTTGAAAACCCAGTCTTGAGTCAGAGTTAAGATGATTATTAGTACAGGCCTTCTTAACTGTCAATAGACAAGCTAAATTTTGTGTGATATTCAAGGCCTTTCTGTGTCGAACCAACTCATGTCTCTAAGAAAAATAAAAGAAAGCTTAATTGCTTATAGAATGAGAGTTTATTATATAAGTGAAAATATAATATAAAATCAAACTGTTTTCATATAAACTATAAGTGCATGTTTGGTTTAGTTTCACAGTGGGATTGACATAATCACGGTGAATCGTCGTGATTTTGCAAAAACAGAGGGGCTCATCGTGATTTTGAAAATGCTGACGTGAAACCAAACATGCACATAGTTATTTTCATAAGCTATCATGGAAAGCTTATGGAAATAAGTTAAAAATAGTCTCTGGGCATGTCATAAACTGTTTTCATATGTTCTGCAAATGCTTATGCCACTAGATAAGTTCAAATAAGTCAATTTTATTTAATTTGATTTCATAGGATAGCTGCTTATGACATCTTTAATGTGATCATGTATGCAGTTGCTGGCTGGTGTGCATTATATTCCAAGGAAAAATATATGCAGAACTCCATAAGATTCTTTCTTTTGTACAGGATTAGATTCCCACCAGGCCTTCAATTTTTTTCATTTATGAAGGCTGCCTCTATGCTTCCATTTTTCACTTGGCATACAGGACCTTTCATGGGAAAAGTTAGAACTCAGTTTTGTAAGTTGTTAATATATATATATATATATATATATAATATATATCACAGGTCACAAGGAGATCCTTTGATTGGAGTATCATGGGATGTCTACTTTTAGATGCATCCCTAGCTCTGCTCTCCTTGTTTTCTGTAAATATGTGATTGTTTTTCTTTTCATTTTTGATCCATTTCCTTTTGCGAAAATTGTAATGTGTAGTGAGAGATTAATATGTACATTATTTATACATGATTTTATTACGGGAATGGTTGTGTAACAATTTTCTTGATAACAGCCCCGTATTTATTATTCCTTGTATTAAGATATAAAAACAATGTAGATCTTAGTAAGCAACTGATCTTTAGCAAAAGTTGATGGCTAATGCTGAACAGTTCTAGCACACTTATAATTAGGCCTGTTCACAATTTGGTTCATTACAAAAACCTAACCAAACTAGGAACATAGTTCAGAAAAACCGAACTGCACCGGTTTTGCTTCATTTCAAACCAAACTGAACTGTTTATTTGGTCCAGGGCACCTTGGTTTCAGTTTTCTAACCGACGTGTTTTTATTTGCCGTGTACCAATTGTTTAAGATATTATCAAAGTGACTTTGTTCTGCCATTTATATTTTGAATAATGTAAGTAAGCAAACAAAAGATTAAAAGTGGGAGTTGATTATTCTAATAAGGAAAACAATAACTACCGCACCTTTGTACTTAATATATTCTTACCTGAGGCATTTTGGCCGTGTAATCTTGTTACACCAGACATGCATTTCGAATATGAAAAGTCAATCAACTTTTGCCAAAGTCTCCAACATGATCTTAAACATTTGAGCATAATGTTTTCTTTTAATAGCTAATGTTAGTCATTAGTTACTAATTTTATTAGAATAATAATTGAATCTATGACTTTTTTGTCATTCCAATTCTCCCAAATTATTATACCACCTTAAGACTCCTTGGCCAAATATAATGTTGCATGAGTTATTATGATGAATGATTTGTGGTATATAATTACAGGGAAAATATATGACCTGAATTTGCAGCAGTTTTAACCTAAGAATTCTGAGGAAATCATCTATGGAATAACTCCACCTGTGTGATTATTGATATTAAAGATTCTTTAAAATGAAAGGATTTCTGATATTAGAGAGTGAATGTAGACTTTGCTTTTTGAGTTAATAGAATGTGTTGAGAATTTGCTGAGATGACAGATTTTGTTGTTGCAACTGATTTGATTCTTATATTTTCGGTTTGGTTTGGATGCGGTTTGGTTACTGAATTGTGTTTAAAATAATTCAGTTTGTGAACTCTATGAAACGGTTTAGTTCTTTTTGGCTAAATTCGGTTTGCTTTTTTTAGTTTAGTACAGTTTTTTCAGCTTTTATGTTCCTACTTATAATATTACCCATTATCTGTTATCTATCAATAAAGGAAAAAGGGAAAGAAATTGTGTAGACGTTAGACACAGTTTAAATTTGAAAGAAAAAAAATAACTTACATGAAACAGTTTCCATTCAAGGTGTCGTTATAATCCACTTATGTTATTTCTTCTTCATCAGGGTTTGAATTTGAATATTTTCCATTCCTTCAACACGTAGTTCAAATCAGTTGAGGTATTCAAACTTTGTTGATGAGGTCATTTTTAATTAACTAAAATAAATTATTACAACCAAATTCTATTTCATAATCAAATACATAAATCAAACAATGTCATAATATTGTGCCATATATCATATATTTATCAAACTTATTCTCTAGATTTTTTTTAATTCAAATTTTTAGATTTAGATTTAAAATAAGTATTAAGATTTTCAAATTATAAGAGTTTAAGGAAGTTAATTTATCTTGAAAGAAAGTTAATTCATTTAATATATCGGCACATTGTCGATCTTTTTAGTCTTTTCATATAATTATTAGTAACATGATTTTTGGATAAAAAATTAATGAAGAAAACTTAGTTCCGCGGACCGATTTTTCAGCTCATATTTCAAATTTATAATAGGCTTAATTATACTTTTGGTCCCCCTATTATAGGTGAAAATTGAAAGTAGTCTCCCCATTTTGTTTGTCCCCAGTTTTAGTCCCCCAAACAGAATTTGAGGCCAAATCATGATGAGTTTTAGTCCCCCAAACAGAATTTGATGGTGACGTGACAAACACTTACGTGGAATAAACACATTATTAAAATATTATTTATGATTAAAAAAAATATAATTTATATTTTCAAAAATCAGTTTTATATGCAATAGCTTTAAAAATACAATTAAATTATTAAAATAAAATTAAAAGAAAATCAAAAACATCTGCAGCATGAAGGCAAATGAAATAGCTTGAACCCTAAATCAAAAACAGCCTCAATTCACCCAAAGGACTTGTTGTCAGATACTACCATGCATATTTAGCTAAAGCTGATGAAAGAGTAGGCATACAAATCAGAGTGTTTGACATCGAACCTGGTCCATTTCAACATGTATTGGATCAGATCTTAGCTTGTACTTTAAATCAGAATATTTTGCCCAATGTTAACCACGAGCAGAACATTAATAGTTCAGCAGGAACAACAAAGTCAAAAGCTATACTAATGACATCCTTAAGCTCTGGTTACTTTGAAAAGGTAAGAGACATGTATTAGGAATATCCTACAATGACAGGAGAAGTGGTTGGCATTTACCAACCAAGCCATGAAGGATATCAACAAACACAGAAGCAGATTCACAACCAAAAAGCTTGGGCAAAAATGTATCTCTTGAGCTTAACTGATGTGTTAGTTACTAGCGCATGGTCTACTTTTGGCTACGTGGGTCAGGGACTTGGAGATTTAAAACCACGGATACTCTACAAACCTGAGAATCGAACAGCCCCGAAACAAGCTATTCAACAAATGGTCCTTTTGGTGAATTGGGGCTGTTTTTGATTTAAGGTTCAAGCTATTTCATTTGCCTTCATGCTGCTGCAGATGTTTTTGATTTTCTTTTAATTTTATTTTAACAATTTAATTGTATTTTTAAAGCTATTGTATATAAAAATGATTTTTGAAAATATAAATTAGATTTTTTTAATCATAAATACTATAATAATGTGTTTATTCCACGTAAGCGTTTGCCACATCACCTTTTTTTTTGACACGTCATTAAAAAAATGACAACTCATCATAATTTGGCCTCAAATTCTGTTTGGAGGACTAAAACTAGGAACAAAATAGGGGGACTACTTTCAATTTTCACCTATAATAGGGGGACCAAAAGTGCAATTAAGCCTTTATAATATGCTTATATGATAAAAGTTAACTGTTTTTTTGGACAAAAAAAATAATCAAGGGAGATATTTGGAAAATAAATCTGTTGAAAGTTTCAAACTGACATGTACAAAGGACAAACTAATACTTACTTAAAGTCATGAAAATCAAAATCCCAAACGTATGACCAATATCCTGTACCCAATGTTTTTCTGACCTATTTACCTCATAATAGGAATCATTCTAGCTATCATTCATGATTTCTCTTTCCATTTTCTCTTTATCTGCATAGCCTCTGATCGATACTTCTCCAAGTCTTCATCAAGATCTTTCACAGACAGTTTCTTAAAATGGCACTTTGCTTCTAACCGGCGGCGGTGGTGATAACTCTCAAAGCCATGGCCAATATCTCTAGAAGATACCTTTCGTATATGATTCTTCTGTTCTCGACCGTTCCTTGGAGAATGGAGGTGAGTAAAGTAATTATGGTACCTGCTACCTCCGAACCGCCTTTCTTCCCTGTGAAAAAACAGTATGAAACTAGTAGTAATTAGAGAGGAGATATATATGGGACATGGAGGAGAAAACCTGACAATGTGTACACGAACAATTTCCATGGCACTATCATGTTTGCAGATCAGGGCAAGGGTCTCAACAACCACATATACATATATCTAATACCTTATCCCTAAACCCTAAACCTCAACCAAAAACTGTTAAAATTCTTCAATATTACACATCAATAAACATAACCTTTGATATCATGGAACAAGTGAAACATTTAACTGGAGTTTATTATATATTTTCCACAAGATACTAGATATTCACAACTCCGACATAATACATGCTTAGAGAGCTAAGAGCTCATAAGACCAGAAATCGGGATCTCCCACCTTAGAAATAAATCATTTGGTCTTCCCAGTAAGCTACTTTCAGCAAGAGGCATAGCAGCTGCAGGAGTAACCAAACTTGTTCCAACAAGCTCAATTTGCAATGGCTTTCCATCAAGGTTCATATTGTTGTATTTCTTGATAGCTGCTAAAGCATCAGACTGTTTTGTAAAAACAACCTCTGCTGTTCCTTTTGATCTCCCAAACGGATCATAATGAATGGAATGTCTTTCCAACTCACCCTCTTCTGAAAACAACAGCTGTAAAAGGCAGATAAGAGTTTTCATATTATCTGACAGACAAAAACACTTTTTTTCTTTTACAAAAAGGTTTTAAAAAGAAGGGGGTGACTGGTGACTGGTGAGGGAACAAAATCTTTGATGAAAATCATTTGGGTGTAGCATTGGTGGCAGGGGTGAGTCCGGTGTTTGGGTACATGTCATACCTTCAAATTGCAATAATGATGACTCTTTGATTTACCTCAGAGGGCATAAAATAAAAAATACTTTGTGATCCAATTTCAGATTCAGAAACCAGATTGATAAGGGTTATCCATCATTACAAATAATATTTACTAACTGAATTAATTGAATATACACAGCAAACAGTAGCGAGCAGCAACATTCTCAGAACCAAGAACTCCATAGTAACCTATATGTTCTAGACAGAGATATGAACTTCCAATGATGCAGATAAACTAAAAAGTAAAGCTAGTGGGCTCATATGACGCATTGATACATACACAAATGCCAAACACAACATTGATACCAATACATCCACACCAGTAATGATTTGAGAAAATTGAATATATATATATATATATATATATCAGTGACCCAGGACATCCTTTCAATCTGAAGCGTTGGTGTTACATAGTATGTGCCCACAAAAGCTTGGTAACACAAGCAAATTGTTGCACCAACAAAGAAAAATATAATATGCAAACACGCAAACTACACGCCATGCAAAATCCAAATTGACACAAATTATACTAGAGTATGTGCATCATCATAATAAAAGATGATCATCAAGTAGCATATGAAATGGACAGTTAAAATTTACGCAGAAAATATTCCTGCCATGATGTAATAGTACTTAATTCTCAAATTTGAATTGTCCCTGTATAAGCCAGAGCTAGTAACACCATAAAAACAAAGCTTGATATGAGAAACTTGAACCAAAGGCTCAATTGAAATACCATAAATGGATTAATAAGTGTATTTTAGTTTTACACTGACATCTAATGAGAATCATGTATTCAGCCACTACCAGGCATCTTGTGTATCAAACAGCATTGTAAAATTAGTTGGTGACATGGAAAAATAGATGGCTTATATCAGATGTCAGTGTAAAACATCCATTTAACTTGTTATTGTTTAACTTGTAACAATAACAGTATAAAGTACTCCCTCCGTTTCAAAATGAGTGTCACTTTAGCAACAAAAAAAATTGTTTCAATGCAACTTTAATTATTTTTTTCATTTGTATCATTCAATTATTACTTCGTACACTACCAAAACATTAACTCTACTTTGCATTTATGATAGTGAAGCACCAATAGTTCATAAAAATAATTCGGCAAAATGACTTTTCTCTTTCTTTTGCAATTCTTTTTATCTATTGCATTTCTCAATATAAGAGGAAAAAACTTAAACAAAACTCATTTTTGAAACTGAAGGAGTAATACAATAGAAATTATAATGATAATGCAACAACAACAATGACAATAATATTGCAATAGCAAGAGAAACAAAAAATAATATTACAACGAAATAATAGTAATAATACATTTTAAAAAAAGTATACAATAATAACGATAATACCAGAATGTCATCGTTGGAAACCCTACAATCCAAATTAGAAATATAGAGTTTGGTGAGAGGCTTAAGCTGAGGCTGAACATCACCAAGATCGAAAACCATTCCTGGAACATCGAAGCTACTTCTTCGCGACGCTTCTCTCGCAAGCTGCATTCTTATCATTATAACTTCATTCATTTATTCCGTCTCAAACAATCAAAAGCAAAAAAAAAAAAAAAACTGTTTCATTTCATATTTCTGTTATTCATGATAAAATGAACGAATTCCGAAATGACCTGAGACTGAGAAATGGAGTACGGTGTTTTCCTGACCGGAAAACGGAAACCGAAGTGGCGGTTCGGACCGTGATCGCCGTGATTTCCGCGGCGAATGGCGGACTTGTTGATAATGTCGTCGAGTGACATGTCAATGCCGGCGGACATTTCGCCGGAGAAAGGGAGGTAGAGTAGGGTTTGTTACTTGGAAGCGTGTAGAGTGAGTGTCAGGGTTTTGCAGGGAGCATGAAGATTCACTAGTATTTGGCGCGTGTATGTGTAGAGTGAATCTATGTTTTCGCCTTATTTAATAAATCAAAATTTAATATAAGTTGGTAGATAATAGTTTTTAAGTTAATTATGATGTTTAATAAAGTTAGTTGTTGATTTTTTTTTTCTTCTAAGTATAAAAGGATATATATTAAAAAGCTGGGTTAGTATTAGACATGTCAACAAAGTGAAAAACACAAATTACATCCTCAACCAATTAAGATTTATAGAGTCAACAACAAAGCAGGAATATTAATAATTATACACATTTTTGCAATATCCACAGCGTGCTGCCGAGGGTTAACCAAACATTTATTTAGTTCAAATCCATCAAGAAAATAAGAAAAGATAGGAGAATTAAGGGTTTAACTATGGAAGGATAATAGAAAAAGAATAAGTCAATTTTGAGGTTAGGATTCTTGCATCTTTGAAAAGGAAACATAAAAGCTGAACTATGGTGGATTTCATCTTGTTTGATTTCTATTTTTTGAGGTAATACAAAAAATTCTCTCAAAATATCTCTTAATTGTGCTTAGAGATCTTGATTTGCATACTGCTAATAATTATTCATGATTTAAATGTCTGGGTATTATGATAATCTTATTTTACTTAGTATTATTGATTATTAAGAATGCATGTTAGATGTTTGAATTAATTATTATAAATAGTTGTTTTATTATGATGGTTGAGTGTTGTGATTGGGTTAGTGATGATATGATAGTTGTTTAGTATTGGTAATTAGTTGATTTTATGCCGAATTTTGAATGTATTTTACTAAGTCGAGAAGATGAATTTGAGAATATAAAACTTGAAATGAAAATAGTATAATGTTGTATTTGAACCCGTATTGATATATTTTTGAAATTTTGTTCATAACTTTCTCCATATATAGTGTTTGGAGCATATTTCTCCTACGTTAGAAACTAGACTTGAATACATTCGAATTAGGAACTGGTTTCACCAATTTTCATTGAGAATTGATAGAGAAAATTGAGTTACAAGTCGGAATTTTGTTGTTGTACCTATATAATTGAATATCTATTATTAAAAATAAAAATTATTAATAAACTATACATCTAAGCTTTCCAAAATATTTTCATTTATTCAAATCAAACATCGTATGGTATTTTAATTAAATTAGCAAAGTTTTAATGTTTTGTGTGGAAAAAGATTATGACGTAATTGAGTTAAAATGTGTATAGCATAAGCAATAACAATCAGTTTTGAGTGAAATTAATTGGACTTGAAAGCTTATTTTTAGTACTTTGTTACTGTAAATTTTAATAAGTTTGTATTAATTTTACAAGTTTTTCTGATTTTATGAAATGGATTGTTCTGTTTTATAAGTTGCTCAACATTAGTTATCTTAAAATATCTATATCTTAAGTTAGGAAACTTTTTTTTTGAGTGAAACTAGTTGGGTCTGAAAGAAGAGATATAATAGTTTTATCATGTTAAATTTATGATTTTGGCGAAATATAGAAATGGTTCGGTAGTATTGTAAACACAATTGCGATATAAGATTATTATGTAATGTTGTTGACTTTAAAATACAATAACTTGAGTTATATAGACCAGTTTCGAATAAAACTAATTGTGTTTGAAAGTTTAAATATGACACTCTTTTTTTGAAAGTTTTTTTCTTCTAATACATAGTATATATATTAATATATACTAGGAGAGTTTATGTTCTTGAATCCAAGAAGGATAAGGGAAGCAATGATCAGATTGCTAATACGTGTTATCTATATAAAGAAATTCTTACAGTTTTTTATTATGACGCTACCTACTTATTCATATATTTCAAATGTGTCTAGAGACTTAATTTAGAAATGTCACCACTACCTTCTCTTTTGGTAGTTTCTATTGCAAGTGGTTGAAAATTGTCCTAGTGAGTCCTCAAGAGTATGGGGAGCATCTATAGACTGTACTTCAAACTCTCCAAAATAAGAAATTGTTTGCCAAATTTAGTAAGTGTGAATTTGGATGAGAAAAGTGAGGTTCGTAGGACATATGAGTTCATAGAGAAGTGTGTTAGTTGATCTCTCTAAAGTTGAGGTGGTAATCAATTAGGAAAAACCTAAGAATATTGTCGAGGTTAAGAGTTTCTTAGGACTTGTAGGTTATTACAAAATATTCATCAAGAGTTTCTCTCAAATGGCACTTTGTTTGACTTGCTTAACCTGAAAAGATGTTAGTACAGAGGCGCACCTAAGAGGGGGTGAATTAGGTGTTTAGAAATTTTCTGGTTTTTAGAGACTTCGTGGCTTATTTTTCTGTTTATGATTAGTGTATGGAAATATGTAAATGGCAGAAAAATAAAGAACACATCAATTTATCCCGGTTCCCATTACAACTAACGATACATCCAGTCCTCTTGCACACCACAATAGATTTTCCACTATTTGTTAGAATAAGTACAAGTCTAACTCTAAGGCTTAAGTTACAAACTTCAAACAATCACCCTAAGATAGCATACCAGTATCCTAATTTACAACACTTGAAGAAAGTACACACTTAATTTACACAATAACCTGAATTGTTTTACAATAATGACTTTGACTGAAATCAAAAGTGTAACAAATGAGTACAATGATAATAATATAATATAATTTCAAGTACAATAGAATATCTTTCTCAATGATATAACAATGTAAATATGTACTTGAAATATGAAAGTAAGACTTTGAATAATTCAAAATATTTCAAAAAGTTGGTTCAAAATTGTTCTAAGATTGATGTAAAGATTGTTAAGTTAAATATGAATCTATGAAGTATTTATACTCCTTAGATATCACTTCAGATCAGTGGCAATCGTTATTAGAGATTTGATGAATATATGCAATGATCCAAATTGAATCTAAACTGAAAAATTGCATTGTTTCGCAATTGTATTTGGGTACAACATTAGTGTAGTCAAATACACCTCTGTAACGTTCAGTTTTATTTGAAAATTTTAACCTTGTATTCGAATACAACACCTTATACTCGAATACAGATGATTGGATTTTTCCATTGACTTCGTTTTGTATTCGGTTACACCATGTTGTAGTCGAATACAAGAATGCAGTTTAAGCTATTGACTTAGTATTTGTATTCGGCTACACCATCTCGTAGTCGAATACATATATTCAGTTTTTGCTACTGACTTGAGTCTGTATTCGACTACAACATGTTGTAGTCAAATATAACTTTGATTTTTGTCAAAAACTTGGTTTTCAAACGTTATTCATGCATTTTGACACCTTAAAAATGCTTTTGATGCATATGCTAAAATAGAATGTTCTTATGTGCATTTGAAATATAATAATATTAGATTGCATCATGTACCTTACATTATAAGACTTCTAGCATATTGACCATAGTTGACTTGATTGTTGACTTCTCTTTGAGCTTGTAACTTGATCACTTTCCTTGGTATTTGTCTTCATAACAAACATAAGCATTTTACATTATTCCCCTTTTTGATGATGACAAAACCTTATTGTTGTTGAAAACTTCAATGCGTTGATCGTTTTGATTTTTCTCCCCTTTAATATATGTTTACTCCCCTTTTGATCTTGAGTTCATGCTATCATGTTTTTTTAAAGTTTTGAAAACCTACAAATTCTTTAACAACAACAACATATAATTTTCTCCCTATTTTGACATGATCAAAAAGAAGAAGAAAAAAACAACAAACAAAATTTTCCAAGAATATAAAATACACACACACACACACACACACACACATATATATATATATATATATATATATATATATATATATATTACACAAGATAGGGAAGATAGCATCAAATATCATAATTCAAAGATAAACATTTTTTAAGGCATACATCAGTAATGTTACGAATTTAAACAAAATGTTTGACAAAGCATTGAAAGAAAACAACATAAATTACAGTAGCCAACCACATATCATCATCTAGTGGGAGGTGAAGGTGATCAATTTTGACGGACATGCCATTTAGTTCATGCAATACAGGTTCATGGTTTTGGACAATGGTGATCTCCATGGATTGAAATCGATTGTTGATGGAGGTGTCCATAGTCTGAAACTGTGCAACGATGAAGGTCTGTAGAGAGTTGATCTTGTCCATGACCATGCGATTTGAAATGTGATAATCATCTGATGTCGTTTCTTCTGCGTCTTCGTCATCTTGGGCAGCCATAGTTGTTTGGCCAAGAACACCTTTACGGACAAAGGCTTGAAGTTGCTCGTTCCACACAATCTTCATACTTGGGAGAACATCAAATCCAACACATTGTCCTTTGTTGGTGTATATTACTTCACCAAAAAATTCCACTTTAAAATGATCCAAGATTCTAGTGATTTCTTTAGCATAAGGCAAACCAATAACATCCTTGGAAGCAAACAGAACAAATCAGACCAAATAAGACTAGTTGAGATCAGATCCTTCTAGCATGAAGAACATGATCTGAAGCTCAAATTCATATATTTGAGAATAATTGCCTATCTTAGGAACTAGAATCTAGCTTAGAAAATAATGCAACAACCTGTTGTTAACAGTGAGATTTCAAACTCTGTACCGTTGACTAGCAAATTTGGAACCAACCTGTGCTCGTTTTCGTTCCATGGTGTTTTTGTCAAACTAGCACAATGAAACATAAACATCATATTTGGTAATATGTTCTCATTCACATAAATTGTCAAGCATAAGTTTCTGACCTTCAAATGGTAGCTTCAATATTTTTCCAATTGTTCGAGTTTCTAACTCAATGTGTTTTCCCTTTACCTGAGACACCAACTTAAACCATTCCTTCTTAAGATTGCAGTAAAATACCCTAACTAAATTAGGATATATGGTGTCGTTATAACCAATGAAAGCTTCCAAATGCTAGGCCTTAAGTAACTCAAAAAATTAAAAAGCTGAGAAATAATCAAAAGTACCATACTTAGGAGTGATCAACTTTTTGTCTAAGTAGTAGGTTTTGAACCAGTTGATTTCTACAGGTGAGTGAAGTAATCGAGATAAGTCTGCCACATTATCATTTCTAGCCCTCCTTTTTGAAGGACCTATTGCAGCATGCTTTGTTCTGGAACCTCTTTTCCGTGCACCCATGGTGAAAATTAAAGAAGGTGAAGTTTTTCGGATTTGGGAAAAAATGGGGATTTGGGTTTGGGAAATTTGAGTTTGAAGTGACACTTGTTAGTTTGGAGTGATCTTAAATGCAATGGATGATAGTATAGATATTGGGTAATAGTTGCATGTAAGATTGGATGAGATTTTTGGAGAAATGGAAGTGGAGAAAATCTCTATTCAGCTACTGAAATTGTAAGCAAATGACCTAACACACGAAAATGATTATATATAAGGAAAAACCCGAAATTGTATTAGGCTACACACTGGTTGTAGTTGAATACAAAATTTTCTAGAAACGTGTATTCGAATACAGACAATGTGTATTCGGCTACGATAAGGCTACACACTGGTTGTAGTTGAATACAAAATTTTCTAGAAACGTGTATTCGAATACAGACAATGTGTATTCGGCTACGATAGCAAAATAATTTGTTTTTAAGTCAAATTTTCACAGAAAGACAATATTTAGAGCACATATTCATATTTAGAAAGCACATATACATCAAAGAATCAATTTTATCAACTTATCAAGTGAAAATTCTAGAGTTTTGAAGAGAAGTGCCTTACAAAGTATCAGTACCATGCATTAGATATCATTTTTATTTAAAATGTCAAGTTCTCTTCGTATCTTATACTATAAATTTTTAGGCAATGACTTTGCAAAGATATCTGCTAGTTGATTATGTGTATCCACAACTGTAACTTCAATATTTCCCTTGAGAACATGATCACGCAGAAAGTGGTTTCGTATGTCTCTAGGTGAGATTTTCATGCTAACCAAACATGATGTACATCGAGAAGGCTGCCACTACACAATCTCAAAACTAAACTTAAGTTTTGTTCAAATTCGGGTATAAGGTTCCACTCATACGTGTGTGTCCTAGTAAAAGTATAAGGTGTGGAATAAGCATAAATCAATAGCTCCATAATGCTAATAAAACATATATACATATAAAAAAATAAAAAATAGAAAAATAATAATAAATAATAAAATAAAAGATAGTCTACTAGCTTAAAAGAATATTATAATGACAACTAATATTTATTAAGAAATAATAAACACATAAGTCAAAGAAAATGAAAATCAAACAAATATAAAAAAAGTTAAAACTTATACACAATTAATTATATTAGGCTTGACTCTCTAAGGATCCCCAGTGGAGTCGCTAGCTGTCGCGGCCTAATTATATTAGGCTTGACTCTCTAATCAAAATTTATTTTAAAATAAAAAAAATATTGGGAAACCCTTAAAAAAAATGACCTTTAAAATAAATTTTGAGTTCGGGAGTCGATTATGCGTAAGGAATGTATTAGCACCCTACGACATCCATTAAAAATACGGTTATCTATAATTAATTATGCAAAATTAAGATTAATTTAAATATATTTATTTTTACTTGTTAAATATGTATTTCAATTGTTTGTTTTTTGAAAGTGATTTTGAAATAAAAGTATGCTTAACAGAAAGATTTTTATTAATGTGTTTGACAAGAGTGCGAACTTGCTCCTACTTATCTCCCGGTGCGATGAAGAAATCAACTACATAGTTCTTTGATAGAAAATGCGGATGTGCTTATTATTTTTTTTAAAAAGCGTGTTTTGTTATTGATAAAAAGTTATTTTGACAAAAAAATAGGGTATTTGATTTAATTAATTATTTTAAAGTACGAGTTTCAAGACTATCACGTTGTATAACTTGTGTCTCAGAAATTCAAAGATTAAAAATATGTCACATCTAAATTAATCAAATTTTAAATGTTGATTTTGAGTTAATTTAAAAACGAGTGTTATAAATATCAAGTTATCACAACTTGCGTTCTAAAAGATTAAAAATATGTCACATCTAATTAACCCTTCAATATTCGATTATAATTTAATCTTTGCTTTCTTTTTTTAAGAATTAAAAATTGATGCTAAATGTTAAATAAGTTTAAATAATTCTACGAAATAAGATCAACAATAAACACACACAAAAATAAAAACAAAATAAACGGAAAAAAAAAATATGGATTTGTATTGTGATCTATTAAATAAATAAAAATATATTTTAATAATAGAAAGAAAAAAAAGCTTTACACAAATGTGAGCTCTATTTAATACTTTTTAATACAAATGTAATCTTCTATGTCCACAAGATTCAATGATGAATGGAGATAACAACTGTTTTTGCATGATGACTCTAGTATATCTCGTGTGAGTCATTTTTTAGAGACGAAACAAAGTGAATTGTCTAAAAGGATTACCTTTCTCTTTCTTTTTTTTACACCCCTATATAAGTTAAGAATCCGTCAAGTTCCATGTATATATTTTCAAATGTCAAAATAATTAAAATATTTTATTTATATTTACACATATTTCAAATTCCAAAATTTATAATCATAAAATATCATTTTTTTTAAATGCTAGAACAAACAACCATGAAACTGAATTAACTTAGAAATAGGGTAATGTATAGCATCGAATGACAAGATTTAAAAATGTAAATTCATTACATTGAGAACAATACAATTGAGCTAAGGGTTACAATGTAGGGATGAGTATGTTCATGGGATGACAAATGCTAATCATTTTTGTAATTTATGACTCTTGTTAGTCAACCTTCAAGCATAATAATTGCCCTAATCTAAACTGCTTGATTTTTTTAAAATATCTAACTTTTGCATGGACTGTTCTTCCAAGCTTTCAATCCATCGAGATGCTCTAATTTTTTCCTAGGTCACATTTTCAAGTTTTCGACCTAGCGAGCCCATTTTTCTTTTAAGCATAATATTTTTTTGAATCCATCTGAATTTACTGGAAGTGGAAAGTCTTCTCCATCCATTTCTGCAAGTATTAGAGCTCCCCAAAGAAAACTTTATTCACAACATATCGTCCTTTGTAGATCGGAGTCCATTTTCCATGAATTTTTTTATGGGCAATATTTTCTTTAACATGGCTTCTTTGATATAGCCGACCATGGCACAAAGCTTTTCTTCTATGAGATTCATTTGGTGAAATCGTGATTGAGCCCACTCTACTTCTTCTAGCTTTGTTTCCATCAGGACTATAATCGAGGGAATTTCAACTTCAATGGGAAACACCGCTTTCATTCCATAAACAAATGAGTAAGGGGTTGCCCCTATTGAGGTGCAAACAGAAGTTCTATAGCCATGCAATGCAAAGGGAAGCATTCCATGTCAATCCTTATATGTCTCTACCATATTTTGTATGATTTTATTGATATTCTTATTTGTTACTTCTACAAATCTAGAAGAATTATGGTGTTGAATTTCGAAACTATCACACAATTCTTTCATCATTTTGTTATTCAAATTGTTCGCATTATCAGTGATAATATTATTTGGAAAGCCATATCGACAAATAAATTATCTTTTGATGATTCTAACCACCACGTTGCTCGTCACATTGGCGTAAGAAGCAGCTTAAACCCATTTTGTGAAATAATCAATAGCTACTAGGATAAGTCGGTGCCCATTTGAATCCTTAGGCTCAATAAGTCCAATAACATACATCCCCTATACTGAAAATGACCATGGTGATGTTAAAGGTGGGTGGTGCATGTACTTTATAAGTATAGATTTTACATTTATGGCATTTCTTTACGTAACTAAAGCAATAGGACTCCATGGTCAACCAATAGTAGCCAACCCTTAGTATTTTCCTTGCCATTGCGTGTCCATTTGCATGAGTTCCAAAAGAAACTTCATAAAGCTCTTGAAAGATTTTCTCTACTTCTGTTTCATCCACACATCTAAGGAGAATCATATCATGATTTCTCTTATAAAACACATCACCATTTAAGAAGAAGTTCATTGACAACCTCCTAAAAACCCTCTTGTCATTCTCTAAAACACCCAAAGGATATTCCTTATTCTTAACATAAGATTTGATATCATAAAACTATGGCCTGCCATCAAACTCCTTTTCTATTAAGAAGCATTATGTTGGCTTATCTTTGTGTTGAATTTTTATGATTGACACATCCTGACTGATGCCTATTTTAAACATTGATGACAATGTGGCCAAGACGTCAGCCAATTGGTTTCCTTCTTGAGGAATATGATGAAAAGTGATTTTCTCGAAGTGTTATGTCAATTCTTTTATATGCGTATGATACTGAATCAATTTTGAATCTCGAGTTTTCTACTCTCCTTTCGCCTGATGGATGACCAACAATGAGTCTCCATATACCTTAAGAACTTTTGCCTTTGATTCAATAGCTACTTTAATGCGCATAACACATGCCTTATATTCTGCAATATTGTTTGTACAATCAAAACACAATCTAGCCGTAAATGGAATGAACAGTTTCTATGGGGAAATTAAAATGGCTTCAATTCCATGCCCTAATGCATTAAAAGCACCATCAAACACCAACATCCATTTTTCTTTATCAAATGATTCAGTCTTTTCAAATAAAGTCATTATGCCTTCATTGGGGAATTCACATTGCATTGATCGATAATCTTCTACATGTTGTTGGGTCAAATACTCAGCTAGTGTGCTTCCTTTGATATCTTTTTGTGTAACATATACCAAATCGTATTCTGATAACAACATCTATCAACGGACAATCCTTCCAGTAACAGCAGATTTTTCAAAGATGTACTTAATTAGGTCCATTTTAAACACCAACCAAGTTGTATGACATAACATGTATTGCCTCAACCGCAAGCAACCTATCCTAATGTGCAACATGTTCGTTTAAGTAGTGAATACCTAATTTCACAATTGGTGAACTTTTTGGTCAAATAATAAATAACATGTTCTTTCCTACCAGATTCGTCATGTTGTCCTAATATACAACCCATTGACTCGTCAAGTACTGTTAAGTACATAATAAGCGGTTTTCCAGGGATAGGAGGCACTAAGACTAGAGGTTTTGACAAGTACTGTTTAATCTTTTCGAAAGATTTTTGACAATTTTAATTCCATTCAACCTTTTGGTCTTCGCGCAACAACTTGAAAAATAGATCGCATGTAGCAGTGAGATCTGATATGAATCTGGAAATGTAATTCAATCTACCCAAAAAGCCACAAACTTCTTTTTCCGTACATGGAGCCGACATTTCCTGTATTGCTCTTACTTTATTTGGATTCACTTCTATCCCTTTTTGACTATCGATAAACTTAAGTAACTTTCCTGATCTTACACCAAAGGTGCATTTAGCAAAGTTTAAACGAAGTCTGAACTTCCTTAGTCGCACATAAAACTTTTGAAGGTTAACAACATGATCTTCTTTGGTTCGAGACATTGCTCCTATGTATCTTGTGGTGTGATGGATAAATCAAAACTACGTAATTCTTGGGGTAGAAAAGGTGGATGTGTTGATTTTTTTTAAAAGAAAGTGTGTTTTGTTATTGATAAAAAGTTATTTTGAAACAAAAAATAGTCTATTTGATTTAATTAATTATTTTAAAGTATGAGTTTCAAGACTATCAAGATGTATAACTTGTGTCTCAGAAATTCGATGATTAAATAGATGTTACATCTAAATAAATAATATTTTAAATGTTGATTTTAGGTTAATTTAAAAACGAGTGTTAGAACTATCAAATTGTCATAATTTACGTTCTAAAAGATAAGAAAATATGTCATATCTAACTAACCCTTCAATATTCGATTATAATTTTATCTTTGCTTTTTTTTAAGAATAAAAAATTGATGATAAATATTAAATAAGTTTAAATAATTCTATGAAATAAGATAAGTAATCGACACACACAAAAATAAAAACAAAATAAATGATAAAAAAAAAATATGAACTTGTATTGTGATATATTAAATAAATAAAAACACATATTAATAATAGGAAAAAAAAATACTATATACAAATGTGAGCTCTTTCAAAATAATTTTTTTTATTTAAACAAGTGATAGAAACAAAACTCATTTTAGTATTAAATAACACCACCCAAAGGTAAAAAGAAAAATCGATGAATATCATTCATAAATAAAATGAATGATGTTTATTGCTATTTAATTACATCAATCATTATTTATATTAAATAGAATTATAGTTATTAACATGTCATAATTACTAGTTAATATAGCAAGTTCATGTCACGTATAAACAGTTTGGCACAAGCCAACACATCCAAATAGGATGGCAGAAGCAACGTCTAAAGAGGTTGGCTTGCACAAGCAAACAATCTTTCAAAGCAACAAAAGGTAAAAAGCAAAGCACGACACAAAGTAAAACATTTAAAGAAAATATGATAGAAAAACAAAACAAATTTTAAGCTTTGCAAACACACAAATGATCTCAATCAAAACACCATCCATATGGACAAACAAAATGTCATATTTCAAATAAATCAACTCTAGTTTCAAATTTTAGCTTCCAACCTAATAATATAAAGTTCGAAAAGCATCAAACATGAAGAAAATGAGAAAATACATGCCTATTCAGATACTAGTGAAGACAAAGATGGTGGTGGTGCTCGGTGGTGTGCGGTGTAAGTTGGAATGGCGGTGATATATATATTAAAGTTATTTTTAGTTGGTTGGACACAATTGAGGTACTACAAGTTCTTTGAGATATTGATAGCACTGGTATTGTCACATCTTAAGGGGATGCATCAGAGATCAATTCCATAGTTACATAATTGTTGCTTGAGCCGTAGAATTTGTGCACATCAACTACTTGTTGCTATGTATTCTACTTCAGTCGTGCTTAGAGCCACACATTCTTTCTTTTTACAGGACCATGAAACTATTGCATTAACTAAGATATGACAAGTGTCACTTGTGCTTTTTTGATCTATTTTACATCCTGCCTTTTGGATACCATAAGCCAACATTGGTTGTTCTATTTAAATATTTAATTATTTAATTATTTAATTATTCTCTTTACAGCTACAAAATGTGATTCCTTAGGATCTGATTGAAACCTTGCACATAAACAAACACTAAACATAATATTTGGTCGGTTGACTGTTAGATATAAAAGAGAACCAATCATATCTCGATATTTTGATATATCTATAGATTTACCAGTTTCATCTTTATCGGCATAAGTTCCGAAACTCATAGGAGTTGAAGTTTCTTTGTTGTTGTCTATCTCAAATCTCTTTAGCAGTTCCTTACAATACTTTTCTTGATTGATGAAACTGTCATTTTTGAGTTGATTGATGTGAAGTCCAAGGAAATAATTTAGCTTCCCATCATAGATATTTCAAATTCTCCTTGCATCATTAATGAGAATTGTTCATATATTTTATTATTGCTTGATCTAAATATGATATCGTCAATGTAGATTTGAACAATTAAAGTGTGACCATTAGTTCTTTTAATGAATAATATCTTGTCAACTTTGCCCTTTTCAAATCCCCGTTCACATAGAAAGTTATTTAGCCTATCTTACCAAGCCCTTGGAGTTTGTTTCAAACCATAAAGGGTTTTCTTTAATTTGAAAACATGTGAAGGATTCTTGAAGTCTTCAAAGTCAGGTGACTGTTTTACATATACTTCTTCACTAATATAACCATTGAGAAAATCACTCTTGACATCCATATGAAATAATTCAAAATCCATAGAGCAAGCATAAACAAGTAATAATCGAATTGCTTCTAACCTTTCTACTAGAGCAAATGTTTCATAAAAGTCGATCCCTTCTTCTTGATTGTATCCTTGAGCAACCAACGTTGCATTGTTTCGAACAACTATACTATTTTCATCTAGTTTATTCTTAAACACTCATTTGGTACCAATGATGTGTTTATTGTTAGGATTAGAAATAAGTTCCCACACTTTGTTTCTTTCAAACTGATTTAGTTCTTCTTGCATGACAAGTATCCATTGATCGTCCTTAAGTTTTTCCCCTACCTTTGAAGGTTATATTTGAGAAACAAGCATGTTAGATTTTGAGCCTTGTAGTAACTAATTTGTTGATATCACCTATAATATTGTCAACGGGGTGATCTCGCTGGGTTCTCCATTCTTTAGGGAGATTATTATGTTGATCTTGCTGCTCAATATTGACTTTGTTTTCTTGAATTGATTGATCAACTTGATTGTCTTTGATTATAACATCACTTATAAAGATATCTTCTAGTAGAAGACAAAAACGTTGTTAGTAGAAGAATATTTTATATCATCACTTTTAAAGATTTACTAGATAATGAGTAACTAATAAAGATATCTTCATTGGCTTTCTCGTCGAATTTTCCAAGATTTTTCTTACCATTATTTAGCACAAAACATTTACATTCAAATATGTGAAAGTGAAAGATACTTGGCTTTATAGAGTTCATATGGAGTCTTCTTTAGAATTGGTCAAATGTTACTCATTTGGATACATAACAAGTTGTACTTACAACATTTGCCTAAAAGTATTTTGGTAAACTTGAGTTGCTTAGCATGATCCTTGCAAGTTCTACCAATGATCTATTCTTTCTTTCAACAAATCCATTTTGTTGACGTGTTCTTGGTGCAGAAAATTTATGGAAGATTCCACTTTCTTCATAATATTCTACAAAAGAAGCATTTTGAAATTCTCCTTCATGATCACTTCTTATTGATACAATTTTAGTTGCTTGTTAATTTTGGACTAGTTTGGCATAATTTTTAAATGCTTTAAAAGCTTCATTTTTATTTGCCAAAAATAAGGTCCAAGTGAACCTTGAGAAATCATCAACAATTACTAGTCCATATGAATTTCCACCAAGACTTTTAGTTCTTGATGTACCAAACAAGTCTATATGTATCAATTGAAGTGGTCTTGAAGTTGATACAATATTCTTGGGTTCGAAGGAAACCTTAGTTTGCTTACCCTTTTGACAAGCATCACATAGTGCGTCCTTAATGAATTTCATATTTGGTAAGTCTACAACAAGTTCATGTTTGACTAACTTGTTTAAATGATCCATATGGATATGTGCAAATCTTTTATGCCATATCCATGCTCATTGTTGTCACTTACCATAAGATATTTCATTTTCAAGGATAAATCATCAAGATGAATTATAAAAATATTTTTAAAACGCTTACCAACAAATTGGACTTCATTTGATACCTCATTTCGGATAATGCATTCTTCTTTGTTGAAAGCTATTTTGTAACCCTTGTCTCAAAGTTGGCTAATGCTAATAAAATTGTGCTTTAATCCTTCAACATATAGAACATCTTCAATTGAAGGAGATGGGGTTGCACCAAATTTTTCCAATGCCCAAAATTTTACCCTTGTTGTTATCTCCATAGATCACATAGCCTTTTCATTCATTAGTTAGAGCTCAAAATTTTGTTTTGTCACCGGTCATGTGTTTTGAACATCCATTATCCAAGTACCACATATTAGAGGTACTTTGTATGCATACCAACAAAGCAAGGTCACAATTTATTAGGTACCCAAAGTGCTTTGGGTCCTTGAGGATTAGGACCTTTCTTCACCCACACATAATGCTCATTTGGAACACCAAAATTCCTAAAATAACAAGTATTAGGTGTGTGACCATTTAGACCACAATAAAATCATGTAGGAGTAAATTTACTTCTATATGTAGGTATATGAGATTTATTTTGAACAAAATTATTCTTATAGTAATGATGAACTTTTTTGCATAATTATAACTTTCTCTTTGTTGGATTGATCACTTGCCTTAACAAAGATGGTTTTATTAATACTTGGTTTATCAGATTTTGAGTAACCAATATCACTCTTGTCATTGGAATATCTTTGAATACTAAGAACATTTTCTAATTCTACTTGTCCCTTTTCATATCTTTCAACGACTCTATTTAGTTGGATAATTTTAAAGGAAATAGAATCACATTTATTGCATGTAAAATTATGTTTTAACTTTTAAGAATATTTTTCCATAGTGTCAATTTTTTCTTTAAGAGATGAAATTTGTTTCTTTTGAGTTGACACTGTTTTGTACAAAATTTTGCATTCCATAAGTCATTCTTTTATTGCATTTTGAGCATCATTACACTCAATGATTAATTCACTATTAGACCATTATTATGAGAAGAATCATTGTTACTAACGTCTTCTTCTTCATTGAATTGGTGTGATGTCATCAAATCAATATTTGCACATTCGTCACTTTCCAAATACGAGGATGAACTGACTTCATTGTCCTCCCATGCTATATAGGCCTTTTTGACTTTTTTTTTCTTCATGAGAGCATTTTTATTGACAATATTTGAACACTTCACTTTTATGTGTCCTTGTTTTCCACACTGAAAACAAGTGAAGTTTTGATTTGTAGTAGAGACATCATTCTTCTTGAAAGTTTTCATTTTCTTCAAGGTTTTATCGTTTTGAGGGAACTTACCAAATTTCTTTACTAGAAAGGTGATGTTCTCATCTCCATATGAATTTTCATCATTGATTTTCTCTTTTGACTCTTCTTTTAAGGCAATGTTCTTTGGCTTCTTTTGTTGAATTGCATTCTTTCTAACCTTCCAAGTTCAACTTTATGTTCTTTGATAGGCTTCTAACAATCACCTCAAGATAGCACACTATTATCCTAGTTTACAACACTTGAAGAAAGTACACCACTTTCCTCAATTTACACAATAATTTCAATGGTTATACTATAACGACTTTGACTGAAATCAATAGTGTATAACAATTGAGTACAATGATAACAATCTAATATAATTTCAAGTACCATAGAGAACTTTTCTCAATGATATGACAATGTAAATATGTACTTGAAATATGAAAGTAAGACTTTGAATAATTCAAAATATTTCAGAAAGTTTATTCAAAGATGTTCTAAGATTGATGTAAATATTGTTAAGTTAAATATGAACCTATGAAGTATTTATACTCCTTAGATCAGATTAGTGACAATCGTTCTTAGAGGTTTGATGAACATATGCAATGATCCAAGTTTAATCTGAATTGAAAAATTGCATTGCTTCGTAGTTGTATTCGGCTACAACATGAGTGTAGTCGAATACACCTATGTAACATTCAATTTTATTTGAAAATTTTAACCTTGTATTGGAATACAACACCTTATAGTCGAGTACAAATGATTGAATTTTGCCACTGACTTGGTTTTGTATTTGACTAAAAAAGTGTAGTTTTTGTTACTAACTTAGTATTTGTATTTGGGTATATCATCTCATAATCGAATACATATATTCAAATTTTGCTATTGACTTGAGTTTGTATTTGGCTACAACATGCTGTAGTTGAATACAACTTTGATTTTTTGTCAAAACTTGATTTTCAAACATTGTTCATGCATTTTGACACTTTGAAAATTATTTTGATGCATATGCTAAAATAGAAGGTTCTCATGTGCATTTGAAATATAATAATATTAGATTGCATCATGTACCTTACATTATAAGACTTCTAACATATTGACCATATTTGACTTGATTGTTGACTTTTTTTTTAGCTTGCAACTTGATCACTTTCCTTAGTCTTTGTATTCATAAAAAACATACGTATGTTACAAAAGATAGTTTATTCCTATGTTGAATATTAAGTTGACTATAGCACTAATTTTGATCATTCCAGACCCAACACAAGGATATGAAGTGTATCGTGATGCCTTTCTGAAGGGATTATGATGTTTGTTAATATAAGAATATATGGTGGCCTAGGATGATGACTAATATTCCAGAAGTTGTAGCACAATGTTATTTGGTTTGTCATTAAGTGAAGATTGGACACAATCAGATTGCATGGAGTACCAATTAGCATAGTGTTTGTTATAGACCTGAAGTTTACTTCTAGACTTCGGAAAACATTTCACTAGGCTCTAGGAACTAATTTGAACCTTAGCACAACATTTCATCCACAAATGGATGGTTTGATTGAGAGAACTAATCAAACCTTGGAAGACATGTTGAGAGCTTGTAGTCTTGAAGATGGAGGCAATTCGAGTGATCGCCTACCTTTAATAGAATGCGCCTATAATTACGGTTACACTCCAGCATAGGCATGGCAACACACATAGCACTTCGTGGAAGAAAATATAGAACACCACTATGTTGGTCAGAGGTAGGAGATAAAGGGATTCTTGGACCATAAGTAAATCAGCGATAAGTTAAAGATAATATAAGAAAAGACGAAAACTACACAAAGTATACAAAAGAGCTACTCATATAATAGAAGACAATCGTTGTAATTTGAAGAAAACAACCATGATTTCTTGAGAGTGACTCCAAAGTTAGGAATCAGAAGAGCTTTCAAGACTAAGAAACTTAATCCATGATTTATTGGAGCCTTCCAAGACAAAACATTCAACTTACTTTTAAAATAGGTTTAGACAGAGTAAAGTTGAATCATAAAGAACTACAAAATAAAATAGGATAAAGGAGACCCATATATTTTATACTGGTTTACAACAAATTGTTGCTACATCTAGTCTTCCCCTTATATAGAGATTTTGCCTTAGTACAATCAATGACTTAATCCATTATTTCCATAAATAACATACAAGTATTCTTTACTCTAACTCTTTAGGTTTTGAGTATTTTTCTCTAGCCTCTCTAGATTGTTGTCCTCAGAACATTCTTCAACTTTCAAGCATCCAATCATTGAGGTTCATGATATTTGTTGTACCTTTTTAGATACATCTTAGAGGTGAGAGGGTTGTTGTCACTATCAAGCTGATTTACATAAGTTCTTTTGTGTCTGATTTGACACAAAATTTGTTTATAGAATTCTACCTCTTATTGAAAAGATGTTACAAAGTAAGTCATATATCAGTACAAGTATGTAAAAACACTTTTACTGATTTACATAATCTCTAATAACTCTTGAATGAGAGGATATTTCATTCATTTTTTTATGTGTTCTTCACCTTTTCAAATTTTCTTCTTAACACACAGTATTTTTCATTTTCTCTTTCATATTTTTTAATGGATTGAGTATGTTCTTCTTCAATACATAGATGAAGTATCCATTGAGAATATTACCAATGGAAATCTTCAACCACCATTTAAGGCAAATTAGTCTTTAATACGTATCCATATATATATATATATATATATATATATATATATATATATCTTTTTGAATGATTTTGTGTATCTTGATATTTAGGAAAGGGAAGCAGAGGATACTATGATCAAATCATACCTTAAAGAGTTTCATAAAAGTAGCATATTCATGATTTTCATTAGAGGATGCGTACAACCTTGCTTTCATTAGAGGATGCGTACAACCTTGTTTTCATTAGAGGATGTGTATCAGATTATTGACTTTCATCAGAGTTTTGACTTCTTCAAAGTGTTGACTTCCTCATAATTTTGAATTTCATCAAAGGATACATAATACCTTGAAGTCAGAAGATCAAAGGCTTGGTGTGATTATCATAGGAAGAGACAATCACTTGATTGTCACAGTCATCAAAGGCACAAGAACAAACATTTGTTGATTCATCAAATGCAAACTATCAAATGCAGATTGTAGTCAGTGGAGGTAGACGATCCAAGACATATTTGCATTCATCATAGGTAACTAAACCACGACATTTCTTACGTTTCCAAAGTAAACTGAGACACAACGTCGCTTTCATCACTAGAGTCGACTAAAGCTTGCTTGCTTTTCTAGAGTCAATCGAAGCTTGTAATATCAAAGGTGCGTGTCACTAGATTTAGACGACGAAATTTCTTAAATGGGCAGAATGTAATAACCCCATAAATCTTAGTGACTATTAGTATTAATATGTAATGTGTAGTAATTATGTATTAATATTATATAATAATGTAGAGAATAAGAATGAAATGAAATTATTAGTAAAAAGATATTCTAGTCAAACACATTCATAAGCCTTGTTATATAAAGGTTGAGTCAACCAAATTGGTAAAAGAAAACCAATTCACATCTCTAATTATCGTGAAGGAGAGAAGGATGAGAGAAATAACCTCCATTTTCTCTCACTCATTTCATCTTTCATCAATGCATGGGATCAATACTTATCTTCTTGCTTTATCATTTAGTGTCAAACTGGGGTGAATACCTTAGAGCTATGTATAAGAAGTTAAAAGAAATTATATAAAACATTATAGAGAGTATAATCTTAAAACAATAAAAGAGACATATTACGCATATATGTATGCATGTGCACACAAATATAAGTAATATCATTATAAATCTAATCTTGTAATCTAACTGTGATGATTGAAATATTGATTATCGTCATTAGCCAATTGGTTATGGTGGGATAGACTTTCTCGGACTGACTCACATATAAGGAATCCACTATGAAACCTTTATAATTATATATTCACAATTACAATATAAAAATTGTTATGTATATTCTTATTAATTTATTCTAGCTTGCCTATGTCCACGTATGTATCGTAATCGCAATTGAGGTGAATAGGTTAATAGAGTTATATAATTTCTTTTGTAATTCTCATCTTACAGAAGTAAGTTATTGAAGATTATGCATTTAGGTCTAAGAGTCAACATATGTTAGTTCTACTCGAACTAACATAGATATTCACTTCATCTTTCATCATTGTATGGGATCAATACTTATCTTCTTGCTCTATCATTTAGTGTCAAACTTGGGTGAATACCTTAGTGTTATGTATAAGAAGTGAAAATGAACTTTATAGAATATTATAGAGAGTATAATGTTTAATTAAGAAAAGAGATATATTTTGCATATATGTATGCACACACGCATAAATATAAGTAATATCATTGTTAATCTAACCTTGTAATATAATTGTGATGATTGATATGCCGATTATTGTCATTCGACAATTGATTACAGTGGGATAAACTTTTTCGGCCTGACTCACATATGAGGAATGCATTATGCAACCTTTACAATTATAATATAAAAATTGTTATGTATTCTTATTAATTTATTCTAGTATGTCTAAGTCCAAGTAGGTAACATAACCACAATTGAAGTGAATAAGTTAATAGAGTTATGTAATTGTTTTTATAATTCAAATCTTATAGAATCAAGTTATTGAAGATTATGCATTTAGGTCTCAAAAGTCAACGTAGGTTAGTTATGCTCGAACTCACAAAGACATAGTCTCATCCTTTCTCAATCAAACAGGTAACCAATGATAATGGAAAATGAAAAACAACATAGGAGGATTATGTAGAAGATTAGTGAATGTTGTATTAGACATGCCATTGTGGAGTTTATGTTTAATTATGTTTTGTTTCATCTGAACTTATGTATTATGTTAGATGTTGAATAAATTGGGTTGTCATTGTGTAGACTTGAATATTCATTACATTAATGTATCATCATATATTATATTTTAGATTATTCAATATCTATTAGATGCTAGTTCAGTGGATGCAATCCAAATGTCCTTTAAGATGATTGTAAAATAGTCATTAGCTAGAACTTTAATTAATAATATTCTACAATTTTTTCCATAAATTTAATATAGGGTGTATATCATGCTTCAAATATATCCATTATATTAAATTATATAAACTATGGTCAATACAATTAATCAGTTTCACTTGTCAAAAGGTATCTCATTCAACACTTAATTATTCAATGTAAATATCGATAAAAAATCAAAATAAAAAAAGTTTAATTCATTAAATTAAAATGTCTATTTGACATATAGATGTCTTTAGTCCTTAAGATTATAACTTTTTTAATTTTGGTTGTTGTAAATTTTTTAATGTTTGGTTAACGTCCCTGCAAATATAGTTTCACTTTAAAATAGTCATTTCGTCCAATTTCTACTTGAAACACCGTTAAAATATAATTATTTTTTAACAAAAAAATAATCTAAATATAATCAAATTATAATATTTTTAACATCATAATTTAATCAATTCTATATGTCAGACTCTATGTTATCAACAATTATTTATTTTGTCACTTTTATTTTAAAATATCGATTTTATTCATTAAAGTAATCTACTAAATTATATAAAAAATGATTAAAGTAATTAATCAATGCAACGTGTCAGACCCTAAGTCATTCAACAATTAATTATTTGGTTATTTTATTTTAAAATATAAATATCAATCAAATTTAAATAAATAATATTATATTTTTATGAAATATATTACTTTTTGGAGAAAAACAAAAGAATATATTTCTCAAATAAAATGATGCTCACTAAATTCTTTTATTAGACTAATAGATATTTTTACGCAAATGTTTAAAAATAAATAATTAATATCGAAACAATCACCGGATATAACTGCTGCATGAGCTGTATTCGTCCAACTGGATTCTATATTTTAAATAAACACTTGAAATAAAATTTATTTGAAGCAAAATAAAATAAATACGCAAAATAATGTTCACGAAACTTGTGAATAATTTGTTAATAGAAAATCATCTTAAAAAATAATATGGTTTTTTTAGTTTTACATGATGAGAAATTGATGAGTGTTTTAAGGAGAGTGTGATTTGTAATTTGTTTCGGTAAGAAATATTTATAAATATATAATAATATAGGGGATTGTAACTTTTTGTGTTTTTTTTCATCTAACTTTACTCTTAATTAAATGATTAAAATGCAAATATCATTTTTTGCTTCTAGTATTTGTAAAATATATTTTATTTTATTTTTGTTTTATGGAAAATATACCACATTTTATTTTTGGCTCTTATTAAATGGTTTTAATTCCTATAAACTTTATTAATATTGAAATCAATCTCTCTAATATGTTAAATATTTATTCTAAGCCCCTCAATGTGAACAAAATTTTGTAGGGAATAAAACAAAACATGAAACACAAATATCAAAACCAAAAACAAAAAATATTTTGAAAGAGACTAAAAGCAAATATTGTTATTCTTAGAGAGACTAAAAATATATTTAGGTTAGGTTCTTGGTTAAGTACCATAAGATTTAAAAGAAATTACATAGAACATTATAGATAGTATAATATTAAATTACGAAAAGAGAAGTATTATGCATATATATATATATATATATATATATATATATATATATATATATATATATATAAACTTAATACTTTTATAATAAAGTATTATTTAATTGCAGTGACTAAAATTTTATTATAAATTCAACCCATATTGTAACTTAGATGATTATAACTCGATTATCGTCATTAGATAATTGATTATAGTAGACTAGACTTTCTCGAACTAACTCGCATTTGAGGATGAACTATGCAACCTTCATAGTTATATACATTTAGAGTTACAATATAAAAATAGTTATGTATCCTTATTAATTTATTCTAACTTGTATAAATCAAGTATGTAGCACAATCGTAGTTGAGGTGAACAAGTTAATAGAGTTATATAATTATTTTAATAATTTATCAATTATAGAAGTAAATCATAGTTGAAGTGAATAAGTTAATAAAGTTATATAATTATTTTAATAATTTATCAATTATAGAAGTAAGTTATTAAAGATTGTGCATTTAGGTCTCAAGAATCAATGCATATTAGTTCTCATCATTTCTATTGTTATTGTTTTCAGTTAAGTAGGTAGCCAAGAATAAAAGAAAACGAAAAGCAATTTATAAGAATTATGTAGAAGCTCAGTAGATGGTGTATTAGATATAACATTGTCAAAATTGTATTAAATTATATTTTGTTTCATCTTAACTTATATATTAAGTTTGTTGTTAAACATATTGTGTCATCGTATAAACTTTATTGTCCAATATATTAATGTATCATCATACATTATTTTTTAAATTATTAGTATATAGTTATAGGTCTTTTTTTAAATCGATATGAAGACTATATTATTAAATTAATGGCATTATTTATTATTTTACAATTGTATTTAATAGAACTTGAACTTCGTCTTTTGTTAATTCTTTCCATTAAAACTACCTTATTAAATATATTTCTTCGCATCTTTTTATAATAGAAATGATAGATTAGCATATTTTTACGTAAACTACAGTTACCATGAATTAACATTTTAGTAGAAAAAATGGATTAACATCTTTTGATTTCAAAAATAAGAATATTATTGTAGGATAATATATAAAAAAAAATGTTATACATACAAATAAACATTTTACATGTA